>CM056055.1:214825639-214958139 GCA_029574335.1 Rana kukunoris
GGCAGGGCCCCTGACAAGGCATGGGCAGGACGGGTGGCTGCCTTGGCTCCCTGATCCTAACCCTAAGGGAAGGGGGGGGTGCAGTTTGGTATCTTTGGAACTTGCGGCACCCCCAACCCTACAATACATGCTGTGCCCAGGGCAGCCATTCCTTCTGCCCACCTCTTGCACTTTGGGTTTGAGTGCCAGCAGGGCCTTGACAAGGGGTGGGCAGAAGGGTGGCTGCCCTGGGGGCTCTCTGACCCTAACCCTAAGGGAAGGGGGGGCGCAGTTTGGTATCTTTGGAACTTGCAACACCCCCATGCCTACAATACATGCTGTGCTCAGGGGCAGCCAACCCTTCTGCCCACCTCTTGGACTTTGGGTTTGGATGCCAGCAGGGCCTTGACAAGGGGTGGGCAGAAGGGAGTGGATGCCCTGGGGTCTCCCTAACCCTAAGGGGAGGGGGCGCAGTTTGGTATCTTTGGAACTACAATACATGCTGTGCCCATGGCAGCCATCTCTTCTGCCCACCCCTTCAAAACAATAGTGAACACATAAAATATATACTGATCAAAAGGTGAATAAAAGGCCAATCTGACTGTAAAGTGTTAATATTGCATAAAACAAATGTGAAATAAAACATCAAAAGGTTAATCAAGGTGAGTGTTCAATAAGAACGAGCGAACATCCTGTGCCCGCACACCTTCCTTTCCTCATGCCCAGACACACACACAAGCTTGAGCAAGTAGAGCAAATCAGTAACACACTCCATCTATTTCTGGGTTCAGCATCGTTGGTTTTTTGTTTAGATAGCAGTAGTAGAAAAGTCTGTCCCAAGTTGTTAGAATGCTACAGAGAGGGAATCTTGTTCTCTGTATGGTGCAGTCAGACCTGTAGCTTTACACCCCTTGCCCACCATTTGCACTGTGGGTTTGGGTTTTAGGTGTCAGCAGGGCCGTGACAAGCAGTGGGCAGAAGGGACGGCTGCCTTGGGTGCAATGGTTTATTACAGGGATTGGGGGGGGGGGCACAGTTTGGTATCTTTGGAACTTGCGGCACCACCATCACTATAATACATGCTGCGCCCAGGGCAGCTATTCCTTCTGCCCACCCCTTGCACTTTGGGTTTTGGGTGCCAGCAGGGCCATGACAAGGGATGGGCAGAAGAGAGGGCTGCCTTGAGCACAATGGTTTATTACAGGGATGGGGGCTCCCTGACCCTAACCCTAAGGGAAGGGGGGGACGCAGTTTGGTATCTTTGGAACTTGCGGCACCACCATCACTATAATACATGCTGCGCCCAGGGCAGCTATTCCTTCTGCCCACCTCTTGCACTTTGGGTTTTGGGTGTCAACAGGGCCGTTACAAGGGGTGGGCAGAAGAGACGGCTGCCTTGAATGCAATGGCTTATTGCAGGGATAGGAGCTCCCTGTCCCTAACCCTAAGGGAAGGGTGGGCACAGTTTGGTATCTTTGGAACTTGTGGCACCACCATCATTACAATACATGCTGCGCCCAGGGCAGCTATGCTTTCTGCTCACCCCTTGCACTTTGGGTTTTGGGTGCAAGCAGGGCCGTGACAAGCGGTGGGCAGAAGGGATGGCTGCCTTGGGCGTAATGGTATCTTTGGGAAGGAGGGGGAGCAGTTTGGTATCTTTGGAACTTGCGGCGCCACCATCACTACAACAATACTGTATATATACGTCGGCACTTTGAAGATGGATATCTCTGTTATGCCATAACCCCGGTATACATCTCTTCAGGGGGCGGTCCCAGTTTACAATATTGGTGGTCTCTGTGGTGGATTCGCAGCAAGATTACCGTTATCGGCGGCAGGAGAGGGGCCCCCTCCCGTCGCTCTCCTGCACCCTCCGCCGCTTACCGGCGCTGTCTGTTGCGGCAGAGGCGATCGGGTCCTCTCTCCTGCTTTGTATGGATACGAGTGAGGGGATGGGGATGGCCCTATAGCAGGGCGGAAGCGACGTCGAAACATCACTTCCACCCGTAGCTCTTAACCACTTGTCACCCGCCAATGACATATTGACGTCGGCAAAGTGGTGATCAAATACCGCCAAAAGAAAGCTCTATTTGTGGGGAAAAAAGGACGCCAATTTTGTTTGGGTACAGTGTAGCATGACCGCGCAATTGTCATTCAAAGTGCGACATGGCTGAAAGCTGAAAATTGGCTTGGGCTGGAAGGTGCGTATGTGCCCGGTATGGAAGTGGTTAAAGGAACATTTTATTTTTCATTTTCAAATGACAATTTATTTTTTATTTTTAAAATTTATTTAAATTTTTTTTTTATAATTGTATTCTTTTTTATAATGCCGCGTACACACGATCACTTTCTGTGATGAAAAAAAACAACGTTTTCAAAAACGTCATTTAAAATCACCGTGTGTGGGCAAAACGTTTTTCAAAACGTTGTTTTTTGTGTCATAAAAAGTGATGGTGTGTGGGCAAAACGATGTCGAAAACGACGTTTTTAAAGCGGATCTCCACCCTAAAGTGAAGATCCGCTGATCGGAACCCTCCCCCCCTCCGGCGTCACATTTGACACCTTTCAGGGGGGAGGGGGGTGCAGATACCTGTCTAAAGACAGGTATCTGCATCCACTTCCGGCCCGCAGTCTCGGGCAAAAGACGGGCTTTTCCCGTTGTGTGCTGGGAACTCTCGGCTCCCAGCACACAGCGGGAGCCAATCGCCGGTGCATTGCCATGAAATGAGATTTGCCATGGAATGAGATGGTCCGCCTCCATCCCATTCTATTGGCTCACTCATGTCACGTGACATATTTAAAGGTCAAGTATTGACGCAAACATCAGTCACAGCTAGGCTATCAAAGGGAGAGGATCTCCTCTCCCTGTGATAGCCCGATAGCGCTGTCAGCAGCGTGCCTCCCGCCAGCGCTAAGTACACCCCGCGCCCGCAGCTCTACTCCCCGCACCCCGCGCCCGCAGCTCTTCCCCGTCCTACGCGCCCGCAGCTCTACTCCCCCGTTAAGAATCAGGGAACGGGCTGCAGCTGCAGCTGCTCCAGGTTATGTGGGCTGGTGTTGTAAATACTGCGCATGCGCAGGTTTACGCTACTAACGTAGCCAACGCTAGGTCTACGCTAATAGCGTAGACTTCCCGTTCCCTGATTCTTAACGGGGGAGTAGAGCTGCGGGCGCGGAGGACGGGGAAGAGCTGCGGGCGCGGAGGACGGGGGAAGAGCTGCGGGGTGCGGGGAGTAGAGCTGCGGGCGCGGGTGTACTTAGCGCTGGCGGGAGGCACGCTGCTGACAGCGCTATCGGGCTATCACAGGGAGAGGAGATCCTCTCCCTATGATAGCCTAGCTGTGACTGATGTTTGCGTCAATACTTGACGTTTAAATATGTCACGTGACATGAGTGAGCCAATAGAATGGGATGGAGGCGGACCATCTCATTCTATGGCAAATCTCAATTCATGGCAATGCACCGGGCGCAGCGCGACTCGCGCATGCGCCGTAGGGAACCGGGCAGTGAAGCCGGAGCGCTTCACTTCCTGGTTCCCTCACCGTGGATGGTGGGGGGAGCAGCAGGGAGACGAGCGATCGCTCATCCTCTGCTGCGGACGCCGCTGGACTCCAGGACAGGTAAGTGTCCTAATATTAAAAGTCAGCAGCTGCAGTATTTGTTGCTGCTGGCTTTTAATATTTTTTTTTGGTGAACCATCCGCTTTAAAGCCGCGCATGCTCAGAGGCAAGTTATGAGACGGAGCTTCAATGGAACAGAGTGCCGTCGAACGTGGTGTACATCACAACGCTTTGCTAGAGCATTTTGGAAAAACGATGGTGTGTACGCAACGTCGTTTTGGAAAATGAAGTTTGAAAAACGTCGTTTTGTTTCATCACATAAAATGTCGTTTTTTTTCATCACAAAAAGTGATCGTGTGTACGCGGCATTACATTTTAGTCCAAATATGAGATGTGACATCTTTTTGACCCCCAGATCTCATATCTAAGAGGACCTGTCGTGCTTTTTTTCTATTACAAGAGATGTTTAAATTCCTTGTAATAGGAATAAAAGTGACCCATTTTTTTTTTTAAAGAACAGTGTTTTTTTATATTTTTGGGGATATTTATTATTGCAAAATTGTCGCTCTATTTTTGTTTATACCGCAAAAAATAAAAACCGCAGAGGTGATCAAATACCACCAAAAAAAGCTCTATTTGTGGGAAAAAAAGGACGCCAATTTTGTTTGGGAGCCACGTCGCACGACCGCGCAATTGTCAGTTAAAGCGACGCAGTGCCGAATCGCAAAAAGGGGCAAGGTCCTTAACCTGCATATTGGTCCGGGTCTTAAATGGTTAAGAAGACAAATTAAAGGCAGATTAAATTTCAACCTTAACAAAAAAAAACGCACACGATGCTGTTTGTATGGATTGTGACGTCTCCGGTAATGATCTCAGCTCCTCTGACATTTTACGGCATGCGTCGGTGAGAGCCATTCATCCCTGAGAAATCGATATGTTTTTGGGAATTCCAGGCTATTAAGTTGTAATGCAGCCGTGAGGATTCCACTTTCGGTAAATATGGCATTTCCCGGCCCAGGGACAATTTTCTGGCAATTACGTCTTCCTTCAGACTTTCTCTGAAACCAGGCCACTCCCACTCCCCTCCCCCCTCCTTCACCACACCCCGGCGCATAGACCGCAGGGTCCTAGAGAGCTCCCCTCCACCAGCACCTCGCCCCCGTGCTTGTTACCAAAACAGAAAACCGTGGGTTTAATAAGACGGCGCGAGGAGGAATGACGTGCCGAAACTCGGCGCTTCCTAATGTGACAAATATTTTGTATCGCTTTGTAACGGCGAGTATTTACCGGGAACTCCCCTTTGGTGTGCCCTCGTTCACACTCAGAGTCGCCTTAAAACACCAACTGGGTGACATTTAGCTTGCTCTGTGTATCATCAACTGTTTTTTTTATTATTTTTATTATTTTATTAATTTTTATCATTTATTTATTTTTATTTTTAACGTTTTTTTTTTTTTTACCGCTTCTATACCGGGCACTTTCACCCCCTTCCTGCCCAGGCCGATTTTCAGCTTTCAGCGCTGTCACAATTTGAATAACAATTGCGCGGTATTACAACGCTGGACCCAAATGAACTTTTTACCATTTTGTTCACACAAATAGAGCCTTCTTTTGGTGATATTTAATCACCTCTGGGGTTTTTATTTTTTGCTAAATAAACAAATAAAATTGAAATTGACGAAAAAAATAAAAAAAGTTTTTCATTGTTTGTTACAAAATTTAGCAAAAAGGTAATTTTTCTCCTTCACTGATGTGTGCTGATGAGGCTGCACTGATGGGCACTGGTAGGCTTCACTGATGGGCACTAATGAGGAGCAACTGGTTGGCACGGATGAGGCTGCACTGATAGGTGGCACAGATGGGCACTGATAGGTGGCACTGATAAGTGGCACTGATGGACACTGCTAAGTGGCACTGATGGGCAATGATAGGCAGCACTGATGGCCACTGGCAATGATAGGCACCACTGATGGCACTGGTAGGCAGCATTGATAGGTGACACTGATAAGCACTGATTGGCAGCACAGGTGGGCAATGACTGGCAGCACTGGTGGTCACAAATTGGCAGCACTGGTGGGTACTGTAGGGACTGCACTGATATTCAGGACACTGATAACGTTGTATCATTTTGTTCACATAAATTGAGCTTTCTTTGGTGGTATTTAATCCCTACTGGGTTTTTTTCTTTTTTGCTAAATAAACAAATAAAACTGAAAAAAAAAAAAAATTCATAGTTCTTTACAAAATTTTGCAAACAGGTAATTTCTCTCCTTCACTGATGTGTGCTGATGAGGCTGCACTGATGGGCACTAATGAGCAGCAACTGGTGGGCACTTATGAAGCTGCACTAATAGGCGGCACAGATGGGCACTGATAGGTGGCACTAATAGGCAGCCCTGATGATGAGCACTGATAGGTGGCACTGATGGACACTGCTAAGTAGCACTGATGGCCAGCACTGATGGGCACTGGTAGGCAGCATTGATTGGTGACACTGATGAGGAGGCACTGATGGGCACTGATTGGCAGCACTGGTGGGCAATGATTGGCAGCACTGGTGGGCAATGATTGGCTGCACTGGTGGGCACAAATTGGCACAGCACTGGTGGGCACTGTAGGGACTGTACTGATTTTCAGGACACTGATAACTTTCTTTTGGTGGTGTTTAATCCCCACTGGGGTTTTATATTTTTTTGCTAAATAATCAAAAAAACACTGGAATTTTTGAAAAACAAAAAACCTGCATTTTTTATCAGTTTCTGTTTTGCCAAGAGATGGTCCCCATTCTAACGATCGAGACACGGAACGTCCAATCCCGAGTCACCTGATCGCTGTGATAGCCTTTGACTAAGTGGAATGTTATCATACGATCCAAGACTAATCATAAGGATCAATAACTGATCAGATATTTCTTATCAACAAAGTAATTAATTACAAAGCATATACATGGAAGGCTCAACTGCCCCCCCCCCCAACCCAGGGCCGGTGCCAGACTATTTTGCACCCTAAACAAGACCACCTACTTGCACCCACCCCCCCCCCCCCCCAAAAATAAGACTTCAAAATAATTACCACGATGATATCATTATATTAACCACTTAAGGATCGGGACACGCACGTCGGCAGAATGGCACGGACAGACAAATTGAAGTAAATATACGTCACTTTAAATGTTGCCGCCATGTGGGCCCGCGGGACCCACGGACTCAATGTCCACTGGCCAGGGCCGTCTTAATAGCATCATGGGCCCCTGGGCAAAGTAATGCTCTGGGGCCCCTACAATGGAGACAGTGCAGGTAAACAGAAATCAAGTAGGTAGGGGATATCTAGGGATATCTAGGGTGAAGAGGGGTCACAGTGCTGGGGGGATATCTGGGGTGTAGAGGGATCAGAGTGCTGGTGGGATATCTAGGGTGAAGAGGGGTCAGAGTGCTGGGGGGATATCTAGGGTGAAGAGGGGTCAGAGTGCTGGGGGGATATCTAGGGTGAAGAGGGGTCAGAGTGCTGGGGGGATATCTGGGGTGTAGAGGGATCAGAGTGCTGGGGGGATACCTAGGGTGAAGAGGGATCAGAGTGCTGGGGGGGATATCTGGGATGTAGAGGGATCAGATTGCTGGGGGGATATCTAGGGTGAAGAGGGATCAGAGTGCTGGGGGATATCTGGGGTGTAGAGGGATCAGAGTGCTGGGGGATACCTAGGGTGAAGAGGGATCAGAGTGCTGGGGGGGATATCTGGGGTGTAGAGGGATCAGATTGCTGGGCAGGATATCTGGGGTGAAGAGGGGTCAGAGTGCTGGGGGAACATCTGGGATGTAGAGGGGCAGCCCGGGCTCAAGGACAAGCTGCTCTGGGAAAAGGGCAGGGGCCCTCATGCAGCTGGGGCCCCTGGGCAGTGCCCAGGTGTGCCCTCTCATTAAGACAGCCCTGCCGCCGGCGTCCTGAGATCGTGTGTCACGGAGCTGAAGAACAGGGGATGCCTGTATAAACAAGGCATCTCCCTGTTCTGCCTAGTGACAGGACAGTGATCTTCTGCTCCCTCTCGTCGGGAACAGCGATCAGTGTCGTGTCACAGTAAGCCACGCCCCCTAACAGTTAGAATCACTCTCTCTCAGGGATAGGTCAGCCAGGCAGGGTCCTCCCACTGTGCGGCTCCAGGCCTCGCAGGCAAGCAGGGCTGTCTTTGCTGCCACTACCTGCAATTTACCTGTTTCTGAGTACCTCTGAGTACCTCTGTTTCATTGATCCAGGCCTCCCCTGGATTCTTCTCACTCCAGGTAAGAGCCTTCTGGGACCATTGACGGCCGTCCTTTTGAGGACAAGCCGCCACAAACATCCATGCCCCACGGCTCTCCCCTGCTCCTTCTTCCCCTCCGCGGTTGCTCCCCCGGGTGCTTTTTCCCGAAAACCGCGCCAGCCTGTGGGGAATCACGGGCGCCGCGATCTAGGATAGACCGCGGCTTCACTTGCGGCCTAACGCCGCGCCGATCCCCACACGCTGCTATAGGCCAAGAAACCCCCCCCCCTTACCCCAGAAGCATCCCCACACCGCTACTACCGCTCGGGCGTCCTTTTCGCCATCCATCCCTACTAGCCTCTGATCGCGGCAGCCGCGACTCAGGAAAGGCCGCGGCTTCATCCGCGGCCTAGCGCGCCGCTCCCCACCCCCAACCATCGGTACCTTTTGCCCTAACCGGGCCAGGAAGCCCCCCCCTACCCTTGCAGAGTCCCCTTGCCCCCGATCATCCTTCTCAGCCCCCCAGGCGGCACAGACAGTGGTCTACTTAGCCTGGTACCCCCCAGCCTGGATCCTGCTGCCAGGTCGGTGGCCAGCCTGCTCCACCCAGCCCTATCTCCCCCCTATCAAACTCATACAGCTCCTTGCTGGACACCTTCTCCTGCTCTCCAGGATTGAGTCTGAAAGAGTGACTCCTCCCCAGGGCTAGAACTGACTCCAGTAGTAATCGGCGTGCGTCCTAACAGTAGGACGTACGGCTCCTGGAGCCAGACAGGCAGGGTTTTCCTCCCCCTGCGTCAGCCGCTGCTGTCCGATCCGTCAGATCTGCTCTGACCCTGAGCCGCCCCTGGATCCCTTGGTGCTCTTCTTTCCCACCGTGAGCCTCAAGGTAAGCCCCTGACATAGGGGCCATCCCCACCACCCCCTCCACCTCCGTGAGCATCCTCCCCAGGTAGGCCCTACCTTCCATCACCTTCCCTGGGACCGATTGGCGGCCGTCCTTATCAGGATAGCCGCCGAATCGGCTGAACGCTGGGGTCTCCTTCCCTCTCCTTACCCCACATTACCACCCACCTGTCAGTATAACCTTTCCCTCGGAGCCTCCCCGCGATTTCCCGTTTGCTCCCCTGAACCGCGCCGGCCGTCACTGATTCGCGGCCGCCGCGGCTTAGGAAAGGCCGCGGCTTCATCGCATCGGCTTCATCCGCATTTTCGGCCAAATCTTTGGTTGTAGCCCCCCAGGAGCTCACCCCCAACCACTGCTGGTACTCATCCACCCCTGGCCTCAACAACCAGCCCCCCCCCCTGGCTCACTAATCCACCCAGCTGGCTACATACCAGCCTGGGTCCCATGCCCTGCTCCTGGTCGGCGGCCATCTTGGTACACCCAGCAGTGTCAGCTTCCCCCCCCACCCCCCCGGTCACAACTTAATTGCACTTGATCCAGGGGCTTGCCCGATCGCCTTTCAGGGATCAGGAAGGAATTTTTTCCCCTACCAAAAGCAAATTGGCATAGCATGGTTAGGGTTTTTTTGCCTTCCTCTGGACCAAGCCGGGAGGATTCACTGAATCCTCTCTTCATCGCCACCAAAAGGAACGACTTTTCCCCCCGTGAATGGCGACCATGGCTAATCTGCGGTATTCCGCAGAAACCATTTGGAATTTGAGGCGTTTCGCCGCAATACTGCCAGCCATCACCAAAATGACCCTAAGAATCGAGCACCTTTTGAGGATCGATCGACGATCGACCGTCAAAAATTTTAGCCGTTTACCCCAACCTAAGCGCATTTCATGTGCTCTGATCAACACAAGATCGGCAGTAAAACACCGACTTGAAATCCATGATTTCATTCTACAACACGACCTAGACTGCCTCTTCATTACAGAGAGCTGGCTCACAGCCGACTGTAACACCATTCTAGGAGAATTGGTGCCAGAAAACTACCGTATTATAACTGAAAACAGAATAGGGCAAAGAGGAGGAGGACTGGCGGTGATCCATAAGACGCGTCTTGCGATCACAAAACCAAGCCTCCAAAACCCTCTTCCATTCATGGAAACCCTTACTCTTCAACTGCAAGTAAACGGCCAGGAGACCGTCCGGATTCTACTCTGCTATAGGCCACCTGGCCCCAAGTCGCAGCTGCTCCCATCTTTGACGGACTTTGTCTCCACTTATACCCTGAATAGCAAACACCTTTTGCTGCTCGGGGATTTCAACCTTTGGGCCAACTCCCCGCAAGACCCCATTGCCGACGCCTGCATCGACCACCTGGAAGGATTAGGGCTTCAGCAACTAGTATGTGGGCCCACACATGCTTCCGGTCATACGCTCGATCTTATTTTCAGACAAGATCTGGAAATAAAAATCTTGGAAAATGAACCTTTGCCATGGACAGATCACCATGCAATTAAATTCATTATTTCCGAATTCCCCCCCTTAACAAAAACATCAAATCCAGTGACAACACACTAGACCAGATGTCAGAGGAAGCTCCATTCGGAACTCTTCAAAGCCACGTTAGGGGGAAAAATAAACACAATTCAGCCGCACCAAACAGCGGAAGAAACATTGGAGGCCATAAACACAGCACTATTGCAGTCAGCTGACTTGATAGCGCCGAAACGAAAGACCCAGATCAGGAAAAACAACTCCGGCTGGTTCAACAACCAGCTGGCGTTACTGAAGCAAGAGCGTAGAAGGGCAGAAGCAGCCTGGAAAAGAAACCCTTCAGATGAGAACCTCGCGATTTACAAGGCAATAACCAGAAAATACTACAAACAAATCTTCGAAGCCAAGAAAAACTATTTTTCTGAGGCTATCAACGGTGCCCTAAACCGCCCCCGCGAACTCTTCAAGCTGGTCACTCAGACCATGAATCCAGGATGCCTTGTAGCCCCCAACTTGGATACACAAGAATTTTGCGATGAGTTATCGGATTGCTTCATTAACAAAATTGAGGCAATCCGGCAAAGCATTCAGCAGAACAATTGCTCTCCCAGCCCCCCCCCCCCCCCGTAGTCATTTACACAGCACCGGCAGCAATTCACCACAGTTTGGTGAGTTCACTCTGAAACCCATCTCCATTCAGACCACTAAAAATATCATCGGCACTCTGCGCAACAGCACTGCGCCAAATGATATTATCCCCACCAAACTGCTGAAGGAATGCGCCGACATCCTGGCACCTCCTGTCACGCAGCTTATTAACCAATCCTTCAGGGAGGGAAAAATGCCCTCTCAGCTGAAGGAGGGCTTCATTCAACCCATCTTGAAGAAAGCCACCCTGGATCCTAAGGATCCACTTAACTGGCGCCCCATAACAGGCCTAAATGTTCTCTCCAAGGTAATGGAGAAGGCAGTGGTACAGCAGCTGCAACAGCATCTAGATACCCACAATTTACTCGACCCATTGCAATCGGGCTTCCGTCCCGGACACGGGACGGAAACAGCATTGCTTAAGATATGGGACGACGTTCTGGAGGCCGCAGACGAAGGAGAATCTTCTCTTCTGGTTCTGCTGGACCTAAGCGCAGCCTTTGATACAGTTGATCACAAGCTGTTATTGACCCGGCTGGCTAAAATAGCCAAAGTCGCAGAAAGCGATCTATCCTGGTTCTCCTCTTTTGTGGAAAACCGATCGCAAATAGTTAAGCTAGGACCATTCACTTCGGAACAACGCACATTATCGTGCGGGGTCCCTCAGGGATCTCCCCTGTCGCCGATGTTATTTAACATCTATCTGCGTCCTCTTTTTGAAATCATCAGCAGCCAAAAACTGCTATATCACTCTTACGCAGACGACACGCAACTGTACTTCCGCATTTGCAATAAAAAGGATCACCACCTCAATCTAGAGACATGTCTCTCTGTGATTGAGGACTGGATGACAAAGAGTTATCTCAAACTCAACGGAGCGAAAACAGAACTTCTTCTGTTTCACGCCAAGCGTAGCAATCAATCGATAACAACCTGGATCCCCCCGCCCATTCTGGGCAAAGTCATCACCCCTAGCGCCAAAGTCAAAAGTCTTGGGGTCATCTTTGACTCCGACATGACAATGAACGCACAAATAGGGGCAGTAGTCAGCGGATCTCACTATCTGCTGCGCCTACTACGCAGACTCACGCCTTTTATTCCCAAGAAAGACATAGCGGTCGTGGTGGGAGCGATTGTAAACTCCAGATTGGACTATGCAAATGCCCTTTACCTCGGACTTCCCAAGTACCAAATCGCTCGTCTTCAAGTCGTTCAAAATACGGCCGCCAGACTTGTGACTGGGAAAAAACCCTGGGAATCAATCTCACCCTCGTTGAGATCCCTTCACTGGCTACCAGTCAAAGACAGAATCACCTTTAAAACACTCTGTCTAACGCATAGATGTATCCATGGGAATGCTCCCCATTATCTATGCGAAAAATTAAAAATGTACAATCCCAATCGTATTCTACGATCCAATAATCAAAATCGGCTTCAGATACCGAAAGCCAGATACAAGTCCAAAGGAGACAGGAGATTCGCTGTCCAAGGTCCCAGACTATGGAACGCCTTACCAGCCAGCATTCGACTGGAGGAGAACTACTTGGTCTTCAGGAGAAAGATTAAGACTCATCTCTTTTGATCTCAAAAGAGAAAGGAACAACAAGCGCCCAGAGGCGATTTATTTCGCATGTGCTGCGCTATACAAGTTCTTCATTCATTCATTCATTCATTTAAAACTTGATCCAGGGCTAAACCCGATCGCCTCTTTAGGGGTCAGGAAGGATTTTTTTTCCCTACCACAGCATATTGGCGCAGCGTGGTCAGGGTGTTTTTTTGCCTTCCTCTGGACCAAGCTAGGATCAGAGGACTCAGTTATCCTTGAGAATCCACCCCCCCCCCACCCCCGCCATGGTTAATCGGCAATACTCGGCGGAGAATATTTGGGATCTGGAGCGATCTGCCGCAATTCTGTCGGCCGCTACCAAAAAGACCCTAGGAAATCTGCGACTTTTGAGGATCGAGCGACGATCGACTACCAAAAATCGCAGGCAGTTACCACAGCCGAAGCACATATCATGTGCTTTGATTAACACTAGATCGGCAGTAAAACACAGATTAGAAATCCATGATTTCCTATTGCAACATGACTTAGACTGCCTCTTTATTACAGAGAGCTGGCTTACAGCCGACTGTAACACCATTCTAGGAGAATTGGTGCCAGAAAACTACCGTATTATAACGGAAAACAGAATAGGGCAAAGAGGAGGAGGACTGGCGGTGATCCATAAGACGCGTCTTGCGATCACAAAACCAAGCCTCCAAAACCCTCTTCCATTCATGGAAACCCTTACTCTTCAACTGCAAGTAAACGGTCAGGAGACCATCCGGATTTTACTCTGCTATAGGCCACCTGGCCCCAAGTCGCAGCTGCTCCCATCCTTGACGGACTTTGTCTCCACCTATACCCTGAATAGCAAACACCTTTTGCTGCTCGGGGACTTCAACCTCTGGGCCAACTCCCCGCAAGACCCCATTGCCGACGCCTGCATCGACCACTTGGAAGGATTAGGGCTCCAGCAACTAGTATGTGGGCCCACACATGCTTCAGGGCATACGCTCGATCTTATTTTCAGACAAGATCTGGAAATAAAAATCTTGGAAAATGAACCATTGCCATGGACAGATCACCATGCAATTAAATTCATTATTTCCGAATTCCCCCCTTAACAAAAACATCAAATCCAGTGACAACACACTGGACCAGATGTCAGAAGAAGCTCCACTCGGAACTCTTCAAAGCCACGTTAGGGGAAAAAATAAATACAATCCAGCCGCACCAAACAGCGGAAGAAACACTGGAGGCCATAAACACAGCACTATTGCAGTCAGCTGACTTGATAGCGCCGAAACGAAAGACCCAGATCAGGAAAAATAACTCCGGCTGGTTCAACAACCAGCTGGCGTTACTGAAGCAAGAGCGTAGAAGGGCAGAAGCAGCCTGGAAAAGAAACTCTTCAGATGAGAACCTCTCGATCTACAAGGTAATAACTAGAAAATACTACAAGCAAATCTTTGAAGCCAAGAAAAACTATTTTTCTGAGGCTATCAACGGTGCCCTAAATCGCCCCCGCGAACTCTTCAAGCTGGTCACTCAGACCATGAATCCAGGATGTCTTGAAGCCCCCAACTTGGATACACAAGAATTTTGCGATGAGTTATCGGATTGCTTCATTAACAAAATTGGGGCTATCCGGCAAAGCATTCAGCAAAACAATTGCTCTCCCAGCCCCGTAGTCATTTACACTGCACCGGCAGTAATTCACCACAGTTAGGTGAGTTCACGCTGGAACCCATCTCCATTCAGACCACAAAAAATGTCATCGGCACTCTGCGCAACAGCACTGCGCCAAATGATATTATCCCCACCAAACTGCTGAAGGAATGCGCCGACATCTTGGCACCTCCTGTCACGCAGCTTATCAATCAATCCTTCAGGGAGGGCATAATGCCCTCTCAGTTGAAGGAGGGCTTCATTCAACCCATCTTGAAGAAAGCCACCCTGGATCCTAAGGATCCACTCAACTGGCGCCCCATAACAGGCCTAAATGTTCTCTCCAAGGTAATGGAGAAAGCAGTGGTACAGCAGCTGCAACAGCATCTAGATACCCACAACTTACTCGACCCATGTCAATCAGGATTCCGTCCCGGACACGGGACGGAAACAGCATTGCTTAAGATATGGGACGACGTTCTCGAGGCCGCAGACGAAGGAGAATCTTCTCTTCTGGTTCTGCTGGACCTAAGCGCAGCCTTTGATACAGTTGATCACAAGCTGTTATTGACTCGGCTGGCTAAAATAGCTAAAGTCGCAGAAAGCGATCTATCCTGGTTCTCCTCTTTTTTGGAAAACCGATCGCAAATAGTGAAGCTTGGACCCTTCACTTCGGAACAACGCACATTATCGTGCGGGGTCCCTCAAGGATCTCCCCTGTCGGCGATGTTATTCAACATCTATGTGCGTCCTCTTTTCGAAATCATTAGCAGCCAAAAACTGCTATATCACTCTTATGCAGACGACACGCAACTGTACTTCCGCATTTGCAATAAAAAGGATCACCACCTCAATCTAGAGACATGCCTCTCTTTGATAGAGGACTGGATGACAAAGAGTTATCTCAAACTCAACGGAGCAAAAACATAACTTCTTCTGTTTCACGCCAAGCGTAGGAATCTATCGACAACAACCTGGATCCCGCCGCCCATTCTGGGCAAAATCATCACCCCTAGCGCCAAAGTCAAAAGTCTTGGGGTCATCTTTGACTCTGACATGACAATGAACGCACAAATAGGGTCAGTAGTCAGCGGATCTCACCATCTGCTGCGCCTACTACGCAGACGCACGCCTTTTATTCCCAAGAAAGACATAGCGGTCGTGGTAGGAGCGATTGTAAACTCCAGACTGGACTATGCAAATGCCCTTTACCTCGGACTCCCCAAGTACCAGATCGCTCGTCTTCAAGTCGTTCAAAACACGGCCGCCAGACTTGTGACTGGGAAAAAACCCTGGGAGTCAATCTCACCTTCACTGAGATCCCTTCACTGGCTACCAGTTAAAGACAGAATCTCCTTTAAAGCTCTCTGTCTAACGCATAGATGTATCCATGGGAATGCTCCCCATTATCAATGCGAAAAACTACAAGTTCACAATCCCAATCGTATTCTACAATCCACCAATCAAAATCGGCTTCAGATACCCAAAGCCAGATACAAGTCCAAAGGAGACAGGAGATTCGCTGTCCAAGGTCCCACACTATGGAACGCCTTACCAGCCAGCATTCGGCTGGAGGAGAACTACTTAGTCTTCAGGAGAAAGATTAAGACTCATCTCTTTTGATCTCAAAGGAGACAGGAACAACAAGCGCCCAGAGGCGATTTACTTCGCATGTGCTGCGCTATATAAGTTCTTCATTCATTCATTCATTCACTCCCTAGGACACACTTACCCCCTTCATAGCCCCCTAGTGGTTAACCCCTTTCCTGCTAGCCACATTTACACAGTAATCAGTCAGTGCATTTTTCGAGCACTGATAGCTGTATAAATGTGAATGGTCCCAAAATAGCGCCAAAAGTGTCCGATGTGTCCGCCATAATGTCGCAGTCACGATAAAAATCGCTGATCTCTGCCATTGCTAGTATAAAAAAAAAATATTATTAAAAATGCTATAAAACTATCCCCTATTTTGTAGATGCTATAACTTTTGCGCAAACCAATCAATAAACGCTTATTGCGATTTTTTTACCTAAAATATGTAGAAGAATACGTATCGGCCTAAACTTGTTTTTTTTTTCAAAATTGTCGCTCTATTTTTGTTTATAGCGCAAAAAAAAAGAAACGCAGAGGTGATCAAATACCATCAAAAGAAAGCTCTATTTGTGGGGGGAAAAGGACGTCAATTTTCTTTGGAAGACACGTCCGCGCAATTGTCAGTTAAAGCGACGCAGTGCCGAATTGCAAAAAGTTCTCTGGCCTTTGGGCAGCCAAATGGTCCGGGGCTGAAATGGTTAAAAAAGCAGATGATTTGCAGTCCAACTACTGATAAATAACTACTGATAAATTTCAGCATCAGCAGGATGGTCCCGATCAGTGCCGATCCTGACCTCCCTGGGGCCCTAAGCAAAATGACATGTCACATGGGGGCGCTGCCGATAGTGACATGTCACATTAAAGATGAGAAGCGGGGGAAGGGGGTTTTCTGCTGTCGGAAATTACATCTTACATTAAAGTGAGAAACAGGGGGTGCTGATGACTTCCTACCTCTTCTCCCATGCAGCCAGCGAGTTGAGAAGTGGGGTGAGGGGCCCTCTGCAGCTTTGCGGGGCCTTAAGCGGCTTGCATAGTGAGCCTATAGGGCGGATCAGCCCTGGTCCCGATATACAGAGGCTCTTCATCTCTGTATCTTCAGCCTGATAAAAGAGTGCACCTGCCTATAGACAGCACGTTGCATGCTCTCAACCTTAATACGACTCTGGTGACGTCATCGCACTGACGTTGAGGTCCGCGTGTGCACTCCAGCGCCATATTCGAAGTGTCTGGACGGCTTCCCTAAACACTCTGCAGCATGGCAGCGGACCCTGGTGGCTCCTTGGTGGGGAATCCTGCACAGCGTCCCAGACTAAGGCCCCTTTCACACTTGTACGACTTGTCCTGCGACTTGGGACTGCAAAGTCGCATGACAAGTCAATCCTCACGATTTCCAATGACAGCCATTCATTTTAGTACGACTTCAAGTCATGCCGACTTCAAAGTAGTCCCTGCACTACTTTGGTCAATAGACCTCAAGTCTTCCTTAAAGCGGAGTTCCACCCTTAAAATCACTTTTTTTCATTACATCCAGCATACTGGCGTCAGCGCCAGTATGCTGTTTTTTTGTTTTTTTAATGCGCGTACTTACTTTATATCACAACATTGAATTCCAGGCGCACCGCGGAATGTCGCCGCTATAAGGCGTCACGCCTTCCGGAAACAGCCGATTAGCATTCGGCTTTTACTCGGCGCCTGCGCACAGACCCAGGAGCTGACTGCGCAGGCGCCGTATATAGCCGCGTCACGCCCTCCGAAAAAACCCGAACTAGGACCGGCTATTTTCGGCGCCTGCGCAGTCAGCTCCTGGGTCTGTGCGCAGGCGCCGAGTAAAAGCCGAATGCTAATCGGCTGTTTCCGGAAGGCGTGACGCCTTATAGCGGCGACATTCCACGGTGCGCCTGGAATTCAATGATTTGATATAAAGTAAGTACGCGCATTAAAAAAAAAAAAAAACAGCATACTGGCGCTGACGCCAGTATGCTGGATGTAATGAAAAAAAAGTGATTTTAAGGGTGGAACTCCGCTTTAAGTGCGTCAAAATCGCAGGAAGCGGAATCACGGTAAAATCGCGGCGGCAACTTTGAAGTCGCGGTAGAGTGAAAGGGGCCTTATACCTTTCTGATGAGCTGTTTTTCTACCTTGTTATGCGAGTCGCTATTTTGCCTCCTTTTTTTGATAAAAGATTAATATAGTCGGCACTTAGTGGCACTTTTCTTCCCGTTCTTTGTAAACCAGTGGCTATGGCTTCATGCACGAAATGTCTATGCAAGTCGCACCTGAAATTGCCAAAAGTAGTGCAGGAATAAATTTTTCAAAACGATGCGGCACTACAAAGTTGGCGTCGCACCGTTTTGAACAGTGCCATTGCCGACAATAGGGTGCGACTTGTCATGTTGTGATTTGATTCGTCAAATTGCATCACAAGTTGCTCCGGTGTAAACGGACACAACTTTAGATGTGTGAGACTTGGATGCAACCTTGACCAATGATAATGGACAACTTTTGTGCGCCCTTTGAGGGTTTACATTGCAGTCTATGGCACTCCAAGTCGCATGAAAGTAGTGTAGGAACTTTTTTAAAGTCGCTGGGCCAGATTCACGTACAGAGGCGTATTTTTGTGCGGGCGTAGCGTATCTCATTTACACTACGCCCCCGTAACTTTGAGAGGCAGGTGCCGCATTCACAAAGAACTTGCGCCCAAAGTTACGGCGGCGTAGCGTAAATGGGCCGGCGTAAAATAGGCAGGTAGGAGGCGTGATCCATGTAAATGAATTGTGACCCCACGTAATTGACGCTCTTTACGAACCGCGCATGCGCCGTCCGTGGACGTATCCCAGTGCCGCAAATCCCAGTGCCAGTGCCGCAAATACGATGGAAAATTCGACACTGTCCCGACGTCCATACTTAACATTATGTACGCCTCATAGAGCAGGGGTAACTTTACGCCGGACATACGCTTACGCAAACGATGGAAAATTTGACGCTGTCCCGACGTCCATACTTAACATTGGCTACGCCTCATATAGCAAGGGTAACTTTACGCCGCACATACGCTTACGCAAACGACATAAAAAAAATGCGCCGGGCACAAGTACGTTCGTGAATCGGCGTATCTAGCTCATTTGCATATTCGACGCGCAAATCGACGGAAGAGCCACCTAGCGGCCAGCGTAAATATGCAACTAAGACACGACGGTGTAAGAGACTTACGCTGGTCGGATCTAAGCAAAATTCCAGCGTATCTTGTTTTCTGAATACAGAAAAAAGATCCGCCGGCGCATTCCTAGAAGTTACGCGGCATATCTCGAGATACGCCGACGTAACTTCTTTGAGAATCTGGCCCGCTGTGTCTTAAAGTCACACACATTTGAATGTCTGTCATTGAAAAACACGGGGTGCGACTTGTCATGCGACTTTAGGGTCCAAAGTGTCAAGGTTCATACTGGTACAACACGACTGACGTCCTACTTTGCCCTGTGACACGGGTTCTACATCCGTCCTTCTTCAGTCTTACTTCCATCCGAATGAACAAGATAAGATTTTGCTCCAACTTTGAGATAGATAGACCATCTTGTCCTTTGACCAATCAATACAATCCCAGTGTGACATAAATTCCATTCCCGGCTGCTGTAATCACCGTGTCGGATATCACAAGTTGGATGGTTAGGACAAGGATCCGATTTTGATCCGACTTCAGGGATATTGAATGGGCTGAAAACAGACTCCCGGAGCGTATGTCGCACCAGTGTGAACCGGGCCTTGGGCTGGGCTCACACGGGAATGCAGTGTTGCCAACCGTCCGTATTTTTACGGACAGTTTGTAAAAAGTGGGCACTTTTTTCCCCCGTTCGTAAATGTCTGTGGTTGCGGGAATGTGCCAGTAAAAATAGCCGGCTTGGGGTGATGGTGGCACCACAGAGGGGGATGGAGGCAGAGGGAGATTGGAGGCAGGGGGTGTTAGTGTTAAGGGCAGTGGCGGCTGGTGAAGTTTTAGGATGGGGGGGCGCAAGACCCCGCCCCTCCACATTTGGCCCCTCCCACTGAGCATAAGCCACACCCATCATAGAATCCACACACTCTGTCACCTGTATACCACTTGCTTCCACTCAGTGTCAGGAGTATACAGCTCAGCATCACAGCACAGAGTATATAGCCCCAGCATCACAAATCATGGTATATAACGCAGCCTTACAGATCGGCGCAAACAAACTAAAAAATTACACTGTTAGTAATTACCAGAGACTGCAGACATACTGCACAAGATTACCAGAGACTGTGGACATACTGCATGAGATTACCAGAGACTGTGGACATACTGCACAAGATTACCAGAGACTGCGGACATACTGCACGAGATTACCAGAGACTGCGGACATACTGCATGAGATTACCAGAGACTGCGGACATACTGCATGAGATTACCAGAGACTGCGGACATACTGCATGAGATTACCAGAGACTGTGGACATACTGCACAAGATTACCAGAGACTGCGGACATACTGCACGAGATTACCAGAGACTGCGGACAGTGAGGAATGTACACCCCCAGCACTGTACTCTGTGTATGGGATAGATACATTACACCCCCCCCAGCACTGTACTCTGTCTATGGGATGGATACATTCCCCCCCCAGCACTGTACTCTGTGTATGGTATGGATACATTACACCCCCCCCCCAACACTGTACTCTGTGTATGGGATGGATACATTCCCCCCCCCAGCACTGTACTCTGTGTATGGGATGGATACATTACACCCCCCCCCCCTCCAGCACTGTACTCTGTGTATGGGATGGATACATTACACCCCCCCCCCCAGCACTGTACTCTGTGTATGGGATGGATACATTCCCCCCCCAGCACTGTACTCTGTGTATGGGATGGATACATTACACCCCCCCCCCAGCACTGTACTCTGTGTATGGGATGGATACATTACACCCCCCCCCCCCAGCACTGTACTCTGTGTATGGGATGGATACATTCCCCCCCCCCCAGCACTGTACTCTGTGTATGGGATGGATACATTACACCCCCCAGCACTGTACTCTGTGTATGGGATGTCAGAGAAGTGATCTCTCGCTGGTTACATTGTAATCTATGATTTGTATATGGAGGAGAACGTACGCAGGATCTCACTTTTGGTGGAGTGGTGGATCATTCGGGTGTATGGAGTCCGGGGTAGTGGACTGAGAGAGTGGGTAGTGGACAGAGAGAGGGGCTGAGAGAGAGGGTAGTGGACAGAGAGAGGGGCTGAGAGAGAGATGAGTCTGACTGGCATCTTTTGGTACATTACGTTACGTACATTATTATGTAAGCATCAGAGGCTGCACAGAGGCCCCCCATTACATCAGAGGCTGCACAGAGGCTCCCCCATTACATCAGAGGCTGCATAGAGGCCCCTTATTACATCAGAGGCTCCCCCATTACAACAGAGGCCCCCCATCACATTAGAGGCTGCACAGAGGCTCCCCCCATTACATCAGAGGCTGCACAGAGGCTCCCCCATTACATCAGAGGCTCCCCCATTACATCAGAGGCTCCCCCATTACATCAGAGGCTCCCCCCATTACATCAGGGGCTGCGCAGAGGCTCCCCCATTACAACAGAGGCCCCCTATTACATCAGAGGCTGCACAGAGGCTCCCCCATTACATCAAAGGCTGCACAGAGGCTCCCCCATAACATCAGAGGCCCCCCCATTACATCAGAGGCTCCCCCCATTACATCAGAGGCTGCACAGAGGCTCCCCCATTACAACAGAGGCCCCCCATTACATCAGAGGCTGCACAGAGGCTCCCCCATTACATCAGAGGCTGCACAGAGGCTCCCACCATTACATCAGAGGCTCTCCCCATTACATCAGAGGCTACACGGAGGCCCCCCCATTACATCAGAGGCTGCACGGAGGCCCCCCATTACATCAGAGGCTGCACGGAGGCCCCCCATTACATCAGAGGCTGCATGGAGGCCCCCCTATACATCAGAGGCTGCACGGAGGCCCCCCCCATTACATCAGAGGCTGCACAGAGGCTCCCCCATTACATCAGAGGCTGCATAGAGGCCCCTTATTACATCAGAGGCTCCCCCATTACAACAGAGGCCCCCCATTACATCAAAGGCTGCACAGAGGCTCCCCCCATTACATCAGAGGCTGCACAGAGGATCCCCCATTACAACAGAGGCCCCCATTACATCAGAGGCTGCACAGAGGCTCCCCCCATTACATCAGAGGCTGCACAAAGGCTCCCCCCATTACATCAGAGGCTGCACGGAGGCTCCCCCATTACATCAGAGGATGCACGGAGGCTCCCCCCATTACATCAGAGGCTGCACGGAGGCTCCCCCCATTACATCAGAGGCTGCATGGAGGCTCAGCCCATTACATCAGATTCTGCACGGAGGCTCCCCCCATTACATCAGAGGCTGCACGGAGGCTCCCCCCATTACATCAGAGGCTGCACGGAGGCTCCCCCCATTACATCAGAGGCTGCACGGAGGCTCCCACCATTACATCAGAGGCTGCACAGAGGCTCCCACCATTACATCAGAGGCTGCACAGAGGCTCCCCCCATTACATCAGAGGCTGCACGGAGGCTCCCACCATTACATCAGAGGCTGCACGGAGGCTCCCACCATTACATCAGAGGCTGCACAGAGGCTCCCCCCCATTACATCAGAGGCTGCACGGAGGCTCCCCCCCATTACATCAGAGGCTGCACGGAGGCTCCCACCATTACATCAGAGGCTGCACAGAGGCTCCCCCCATTACATCAGAGGCTGCATGGAGGCTCCCCCATTACATCAGAGGCTGCACGGAGGCTCCCCCCATTACATCAGAGGCTGCACGGAGGCTCCCCCCATTACATCAGAGGCTGCACGGAGGCTCAGCCCATTACATCAGAGGCTGCACGGAGGCTCCCCCCATTACATCAGAGGCTGCACGGAGGCTCCCAATTACATAAGAGGCTGCACGGAGGCTCCCCATTACATAAGAGGCTGTCACCAGATGCAGCGTGTCACTTGTCACCAATGCCTGTCACCAGATGTAGTTTGACATTTCTCACCATTGCCTGCCACCAGATTCAGTTTGTCATTTGTCACTTTTGCCTGTCACCAGATGCAGCCTGTGACTCATAGCCTGGCCCTCTCTCCCTCCCCTTCAGGCATGCTGGGGGCAGCAGTTCCCTCCCCCCCCCCTTCCTTAGAATTGATTGCAATTGAGCCTTCCAGTTATTGGGACTCCATCTCCCAAAATCGTCTTTTCCCTCTTTTGTTTTTTTTCCCCCTGGCAGCTGGGAGGAAAAGGAGGAAGAAACTTGCAGCAGCATGAGAGAGGAGAGGGAGGAGAGGGAGGGGGGAAGAGCCCACGGCTGCTCACTTTACACACACAGCTGCTCCGATCTCATGCTGTTGTATAGAAATCATCAGAAGAGTCCTCTTCTGATAGTGGTGCCTCGAGGTGACAGTGTCGCTCCTATCATTTGCTGAGGGGACATGCAGGGAGGAGGAGGAAGTTAAATCCTCTGCAATGAATGGTGTGGCACCGCCACTCTCTCCTTCTCTCCTGACGTCACTGGTTGCTAGACACAAAGCGGGCCATGCTAGCAACCAGTTTGTGCAGGGAACCAGAGACTCTTGAATCGGGTCTTGCCACTGCAGCCAGTGACAGCGGCACCGGCGATGCAGTACAAGCACGACACTGCACACTACATGGAGGGAGCCCCAGGTCCTCAGGCAGTCCATGTGAGCCGCTGTTGCCGCCCCTCTTAAAGTGCCGCCTGGGACAAATGGTATCACCGCAGGCAATTGTGGATGCAGGGGATGGAGCCGGTTCTACACTTACCTTCTGGCTAGTAGCGCCGCTCCTCCATGAAGCCCCACACGCGCTCCAGAATACCGGAAGTGATGCACTGCCCCCTGACCGCTCCTCCGGTCCACCTGCTGCTCCAATGCCATGACAGCTAGTAGGCATACTAGCAAATCACTGGAGAGTGGGTGTGTGTGCGGGGGCGCACAGCTTGCGCCCTGCACACGCCCTAAAAACGGGCAAATCAGCTTCCCAGCCTGCAATCAGCTGATTGCAGGCTGGGAAGCTTCCAATAGACCGCCGCATGTCCGGCGCCTGGTCACTCTTAAAGTGACATTTCGAAAAAAAAAAAAAAAAAATTTTCACATTTTTTTTTTTTTTTTTACAGCTTGGGGGGGCGGCGCCCGAGCGCCCTCTATGAGCGGGCCGCCACTGGTTAAGGGGTGATTGGAGGCACTGCAGAGGGGGATGGTGGCACAGCAGAGGGTGGGGGATGGAGACAGGGGTTGTTGGTGGCACCGCAGAGGGAGATGGAGGCAGGGGACAATGGAGACAGGGGATGATGGAGGCAGGGGGAGATTGGAGGCAGAAGGAGATTGGAGGCAGGGGACGATGGAGGCAGGGGGAGATTGGAGGCAGGGGACGATGGAGGCAGGGGACGATGGAGGCAGGGGGAGATTGGAGGCAGGGGACAATGGAGGCAGGTGGAGATTGGAGGCAGGGGACGATGGAGGCAGGGGGAGATTGGAGGCAGGGGACGATGGAGGCAGGGGGAGATTGGAGCAAGGGGACGATGGAGGCAGGGGGAGATTGGAGGCAGGGGGCCTGGGGGAGATTGGAGACAGAGGGAGAATGGAATCAGGGGGAGATTGGAGACAGAGGGAGAATGGAATCAGGGGGAGATTGGAGACAGAGGGAGAATGGAATCAGGGGGAGATTGGAGACAGAGGGAGATTGGAGACAGAGGGAGATTGGAGACAGAGGGAGAATGGAATCAGGGGGAGATTGGAGACAGAGGGTGATTGGAGACAGAGGGAGAATGGAATCAGGGGGAGATTGGAGACAGAGGGAGAATGGAATCAGGGGGAGATTGGAGACAGAGGGAGATTGGAGACAGAGGGAGATTGGAGACAGAGGGAGAATGGAATCAGGGGGAGATTGGAGACAGAGGGTGATTGGAGACAGAGGGAGAATGGAATCAGGGGGAGATTGGAGACAGAGGGAGAATGGAATCAGGGGGAGATTGTAGCACTGCAGAGGGGGTAAAGGCAGGGGGTGTTGGTGGCAGAGGGGGATGAAGGCAGGGGGTGTTGGTGGCAGAGGGGGATGGAGGCAGGGGGTGATGTGACTAAATAATTTGCCCTTATTATATCGAAAATAACAAAAATATGTTTTTTTTCCTTTAATATCTACCTAAAATCACATTGCTATTTGCCCAGCGTACTTGTTTGGAGCCTAAATACTGAAATTTAGTAACTTTTGTGAAATGCCAGTAAGAACGTGGCTGCGCTAGTAAACTTTGGGTGTCGTGCCAGTAAATTTCAGTCTGGTAGGTTGACAACACTGCTGGTATGACCTGACAGTCGTACCACTTTGGATCTGACTTTGCCCTGCGACTTGAAGTCAGACATGCGTCCGACTTCATTTAACAGGTATCCGACTTTGATCCCCGACAATACCAGGAACTGTCACGAACCTTTACGGGGAACTCCACGTAAAATGTAAAAAAAAAAACGGCATGGGTTCCCCATCACAGAACATTCGGTCTGGTATGGATTTTAAGTGGACCCCCCACACCAAAAAAAAAAAAACGTTGTTCCTTATTCGAGCACACAGCCCGGCAGGTCAGGAAAGGGGGTGGGGACGAGCGCCCTGCGCCCCCCATCCTAAAGCACCTTGTCCCAGACCACCTGGCCTTCTTCCCACAACCCTGGCCATTGTTTGTCGGGGTCTGCAGGCAGGGAGCTTATCGGAATCTGGAAGCGCCCTTTAACAAGGGGGCCCCCAGATCCTGGCACCCGCACTATGTGAGTGAGTATGGGGTACGTTGTACCCCTACCCATTCACCTGAAAAAATGGGTAAAAAATATCCCCTAGTAAGTCCCATCCCCCCTTCAGTTAGAACATGCAGAGGGAACACAATTAACCCCTTGATCGCCCCCTAGTGTTAACCCCTTCCCTGTCAGTGCCATTTTTACAGTAATCAGTGGCTATTTATAGCACTGATCGCTGTATAATTGTCAATGGTCCCAAAAGTGTGTCCGCCATAATATCGTAGTCCCGATAAAAATCGCAGATCGCCGCCATTACTAGTAAAAATAATAATAATAAAA
The DNA here is from genome assembly GCA_029574335.1 of Rana kukunoris. Lineage (NCBI taxonomy): Eukaryota > Metazoa > Chordata > Amphibia > Anura > Ranidae > Rana > Rana kukunoris. The sequence continues at coordinate 214,851,404 of CM056055.1, forward strand.
ATGGCATAATTCTATCCCTTATTTTCCGCGGCGGCATAGCATATGCCATTTACACTACGCCGCCGCAACTTACTGGAGCAAGTGCCGTATTCTCCAAGCACTTGCTCCGTAAATTGCAGCGGCGTATCCCCGCGTAAATCAAAGGGGACGGCTTGTATTTAAATTAAGCGCGCCCCCGCGCCGAAACGAACTGCGCATGCGCCGGCCGTAAACGTAGCAACATTGGTTGCGACGTGAACGTAATTAACGCACAGCCCTATTCGCGACGAGTTACGTAAACGACGGAAAAACACCACGCTGTCCCGACGGCCATATTTAACATGGTATACGGTGGTCTGACGTAAGGTTACCCCTCATATAGCAGGGGTAACCTTACGCTTACGGAAACTACGTAAACTACGGCGAAGCGGCACAAAAACTTTCGGGAATTGGCGTATCGGCTCATTTGCATATTCAACGCTGAAATCTACGTAAACGCCACCTAGCGGCCGGCATATTATTGCATTTAGGATCCGACGGTGTAAGTGACTTACGCTAGTCGGATCCTAGCCTAATTCCGGCGTATCTTGTTTTGTGAATTACGCCGGTGTATCTGTAGATACACCGGCGTAATTCTTTTGAGAATCTGGCCCTATAACTTTTACGCAAACCAATCAATAATAGTATTTCATTCTTGGGATATTTATTATAGCAAAAAGTAAAAGATGTGTTTTTTTTTTTTAATTGTCGCTGTTCTTTTGTTTATAGCGCAAACAAAAAACGCAGAGGTGATCAAATACCACCAAAAGAAAAGCTCTATTTGTAGGGAAAAAAGGACGCAAATTTTGTTTGGGTGCAACATTGCACGACCGCACAATTGTCAGTTAAAGCGAAGCAGTGCCGAATTGTAAAAAGTGCTTTGGTCAGGAAGGGGGGTAAAATATTCCGGGGATGAAGCGGTTAAAGTCAAAGCGACTTTGAAAAGATGCTTACACTACTTTGATGCAACCTTGACTGTAAAGTCGGATCTAAGCTGCACTGTAAATCGCGCGACTCTGAAGTTGCGTTATTGTGAACGGAGCCTAAGGCCGCGTACACACAATCGAATATATCTGCTGAAACTGGTCCGATGGACCGTTTCAGCAGACATCTCCGATCGTGTGTATGGGCTAGCGGACATGTTTTCCCAGCGGACAAATTTCACAGCATGCTTTGAAATTTGTTCGCCGGAGACATGTCCGCCGGATATGTCCGCTGGTTAGTACACTAACCAGCGGACATAAATCTCTACGCATGCGTCGAATGGATTCGACGCATGCGTGGAAGTATTTCACTTCCTCGATTGGTGACGTGGCGGCGTCAACGTCACCGCCACGTCACCGCGTTCCCTGGCCGAGGGGATTTTCATCCGACGGTGTGTACACACCGTCGGACGAAAATCCGGAGGAGACATGTCCGCTGGAAACGGTCCGTCGGACATGTTTCAGCGGACATGTCCTTCCGTGTGTACGCAGCCTTACAGTGTCCCCGGGAAATAAAATTACTTGTAAAACTGTCATACAGTGTGGAGACAGATCCTCCTTAAAAGTTTTTGTTTTGGGGGCGGGGTTTTCTTCCTGCGCGTTCTACGCAGCCAGAACGATTTCCTGAAACTGGTGACTTACCAGCTTCTGTATTGGAGCCCACAGGGGACGGGGCCGCCATGCCTGTCATCAGGAAATCCCCCATCGAATTCCCCCTGTGCAACTAGTTACAGACATTTCTTATGGCTGAACATGTTATACACTGGAATAACGGGGGGTGTGAACTCTGACTCGAGGGGCTCGTTGTGACTTGCGTTTGCATAGCTCCCAACTGTCCCTGATTTCGAGGACTGTCCCTGATTTGGAGCAATGTCCCTCTGTCCCTCATTCCTCCTCATTTGTCCCTCATTTTAGTCTGATCTATATAGATGTATATAAAATGCACTTTTTATCTAACAAAAAGTGTTTTCCAGCCCTAAACCTTTCATCGGATTCCTAAATTGCTGCATTTGTAAATTCCAGAAGCCAATATAAAGGAATAGTAGTGGTAAAAAATATCACTAGTGGATTTAACCAATCTTGTTTTTTTGTACAATTCACCTTTAAGGGGGTGTGGCCAGGGGTGTGTCCTATGCCTGCATACTGTCCCTCATTCCCATCTCAAAAAGTTGGGAGGTGTGCGTTTGGGGGGCAGTAAAAACACATAGTGGAGCAGCGTTTTTTACACCAACCTCCCCCCCTGCTGTGGCTGTGATGCTTTTCTTTGACCCCCCCCCCCCCAATGACTGCCAATGAATGTGACCCATTTAACTGCCATGGTGGTAGGGCATTTATTGGGCAAAACAGGCAGTGAGTAGGCAACACATTGCTCTTAGCATGCAGCTGAGAGCCTGAGCCAACTGTACCTGCCCCTTCCCATCCCTGGTGCTCCAGCGAGCACTGGAGGGGCAGAGTGGAGAGCAGTGACCTACAATCACCACTCCCTACTTGGAGCAGAACCACTCTAGTCTCTGGATGGATCTCGACACATAGTTGGGATCCGCCCAGCTGCCCAATTGACAGCTGACTCTGCCTCTTAGCATGTGGGTGAGACCCTGAACCAGCTGTACCTGCCCCTTCCCCTGCCTGGTGCCCCAGCGAGCACTGGGGGGAGAGAGCGATGACCTACATTCACCCCTTCCCTGCCAGTGTCATTAGTACAGTGACAGCGCATGTTTTTTTTTAGCACTGACCACTGTATTAGTATCACTGGTCCCCAAAAAAGTATCAAAAGTGTCAGTTAGTGTCCAATTTCCAATTCGTCCGCCGCAATATTGCAGTCCCACTATAAGTCGCTGATCACCGCCATTACTAGTATACTTTTTTTTTATTCATTCCAAAAATTTCCCATAGTTTGTAGACGCTATACCTTTTGCGCAAACCAATCATACACTTATTGGGATTTTTTTTTTACCAAAAACATGTAGCAGATCACATATTGGCCTAAATTGATGAAGGATTTTTTTTTTCTTTTTATCATTGGACTGTGACATTGCGGTAGACAAATCAGATGCCTAACTGACACTTTTTGGGGACCAGTGACATTATTTCAGTGATCAGTGCTAAAAAAATATGCACTGCTACTGTACTAATGACACTGGCAGGAAAGGGGTTAACTCCATGGGCGCTCAAAGGGTTAAGTGTGTCCCTAGTTCAGTGTTTCTCAACTCCAGTCCTCAAGGCGCCCCAACAGGTCATGTTTTCAGGCTTTCCGTTATTTTGCACAGGTGATTACCACCTGATTACCAGCCATTTCATCTGAGGGAAATCCTGAAAACATGACCTGTTGGGGCGCCTTGAGAACTGGAGTTGAAAAACACTGCCCTAGTTGGTGCTTGCTAACTATGTGGAGGATGGTCTGACTGGATGAAGACAGAGATCTGTGTTCCCTAAGCAGGAACACAAAGGCCCGGATTCACGTACCCGGGCGTATCTTTTTTTCCGGGCGTAGCGTATCTTTATATACGCTACGCCGCCGCAACTTAGAGAGGCAAGTGCTATATTCACAAAGAATTTGCTCCCTAAGTTACGGTGGCGTAGAGTAAATGGGCCGGCGTAAGCCCGTGTAATTCAAAGTAGCAAGGCAGTGGGCGTGTTTTATGACAATGAACCCGTGACCCCATGCAAATGATGGACCGAACGAACGGCGCATGCGCCGTCCGTGGACGTCTCCCAGTGCGTATGCTCCGAATCATGTCGGATAGAATGCCTTAGTGACGTCGGCGCGCAAAGCCTACGACGTGTGAACGTAACCTACGCCCAGCCCTATTCACGTACTACGTAAATGGCGTAAACGACGTAAAATTCTACGGCGTGGTTCCCTGGCCCATACCTTAGCATTAGCTGCGCCTCATATAACAGGGGTAACTTTACGGCGGTCGAACGCCTTACGCAAAGCATGTATATGAAGCGGCCGGGTGCATCTACGTTCGTGAATCGGCGTATCTTGCTCATTTACATATTTGTAATGGGAACGCCAAATGCGTCCAGCGTAACTATGCGCCCACGATATGCCGGGGTAGGCAAGTTACGCCAGACGACTGAACCCATGGTTTTCGGTGTATCTTGCTTTTTGAATCGGCGCAAAGATGCGGCGGCGCACATTTAAAATTACGGCGGCGTATCTGGAGATACGCCGGCGTAACTTCTTTGTGAATCCGGGCCAAGATCTCTATCTTCTTCCTTGACAGAACGGTGATCTGCCTTGTTTACATAGGCAGATCGCCGTTCGGCCTCTCTGGGCAGCGATCGTGAGGCGGGGGGCTTTCCTGAATGAAAAATGTATTTACTGCTCTAAATTTGTTCATTTGAGATAAAAAAAAAAATATCCATCCTGCTCTATTGAATTTTCTCATCACCGCTGTCGAAAATTAAAGGGGTGTTCCAGCCCAAAATTGTGTTTATTAAAAGCCAGCAGCTACAAAAAGTGTAGCTGCTGGCTTTTAATAAACACTCACTTACCTGGTCCTGCGTTCCAGCGACGCGCCGACCGGAGCTCCGCTCCTCTCCCCCCCTCCCCGGCCGGCGTCTCCATTCCTACTGTGGGCACCCAGCCGTGACAGCCTTCGGCTTCACGGCCGGGCACCCACTGCGCATGCGCGAGCCGCACTGCGCATGCGCGCACGGCGCGGCTCGCCGCTGATTAGAGAGGCGATTACATGGGACCTGTCAGTGTCCCATGTGATCGCCTACAGGGAGGGGCTGGTGTAGGCGATTAAGGCTTAATCGCCTAACCAGCCCCTCAGCGGAAGCAGGAAGTGGGACAGGAAGTCCCACTATTACTGAAGCCCCCACTCCCCCCCAAAAAAAATTACATGCCAAATGTGGCATGTAAGGGGGAGGGGAGTGGATTAAAAAAAAGTAATTTTTTAGGTGGAACTCATTTTGCCCAGAGTTCTCCTTTAATAAGCCTATCCTACCCGTGTCGTGTGTCTCACACATTCTTCTCCTCAATATCATTTTGCTCCACCGGCTCAGCAACAAATCCTAGAAATTTAGGAGATAAACTGCACAGAGAACAAAATGTTTCCTTGTCTGCGAGCAATTTTTTAATTCTTTCGCACATTCTTCAGGTCTTGCAGAGTGCAGTGCACATTGTCAGCCCGTTTGCAGCATTGTTAGAATTCGGGGAAATGGGGTGACTGCCATTCCATCAATGCCTGGTGGCCAAATAGGTGCGGCGGAAACGCGGAGGAAGATTAGTGGAGCGAAGACAAATTTGAACTGTCAATGCTGGAGGAGGACAAACAGCCAGGAGGGTTCTAAAGCCTTAGGGCCAGATTCAGGTAGAGTTACTCTGGAGTATCAGTGATACTCCAGCATAACTCTCACTTTGAGCCGGCGTTTCTGTTTTCAGTAAGCAGAAAACAAGAAACGCCGGGTTGGAGTTCCTATACGAGCGACGTAACTGTATTTCACCGTCGTATCGGAACTGCAATTTTAAAAATGGCGCTGGGGGCGTTCCCGCTGATTAACGCCGAGAATATGTTAATCAGCGAGAATCGGCAATTCACGATCGTATTCGGGCCCGACGCAGTGACTTTCCGACGTTTCCGTAAGAGATACGCGGCGTAAAGAAAAACATGCCCCCTAGGTGGAGTATCCTATGTTAAGTATGGCCGTCGTCATCGCGTCGAATTTAAAAATGTTTGCGTCGTTTGCGTAAAACGTCCGTGAATGGGGATTGACGTCATTGACGTTCACTGACAGAATTTGGAGCATGCGCACTGACATTCGACGCATGCGCAGTACGTTCGCCGCGGGATCGCGCCTAGTTTAAATAATACACGCCCCCTACCCGCCCAATTTGAATTCCGCCGGCTCATTTTCGCTACGCCGCCGCAACTTTAGGAGCAAGTGGTTTGTGAATACAGTACTTGCTCCTAAAGTTTCGGCGGAGTAACGTAAATGAGAAAAGTTACTCCAAAATAAAGATTTGCCCATCTACCTGAATCTGGCCCTTAATGTTTTTTCACCTGAGTACATTCTGTGCATTAAGATGAGAAACTCCCCCCAGACCCGCCCCCCTTTTTGCTTACCTAAGCTCAACTGATCCAGCAATTTGCACGAGCGCAGCAGCTCCAGCCACTGTCTCTCTCATCATAGTAAGGATCAAAGTGATACTAACGTTTTTTTTTTTTTTTAACCACTTCAATACCAGGTTTTTATACCCACCTCAATACCACGCTTATTCTGGCACTCCTCTCCTACATGTACAAATCATCATCCTTTTGCTAGAAAATTACGCAGAACCCCCAAACATTATATACCCTATTTTCTGGCGTATAAGGCCACCCCCGAGTTTTGAGGCATTTTTTTACATGCAAAAGGTCGTCTTATACACCGGAAAATACGGTATATAATGTTTGGGGGTTCTGCGTAATTTTCGCCGGTTACCTGTCTGTAAGGCTGCGGGCGTCCATTATTCAAAAGCCACGCCTCCTCCTCAAGCTGTTCCGTGATAGGCGGAATACTCATTTTCCCAGCAGAACCTCTGTTCAGTGTTCCGCCTATAACGGATGCCTTCTTATCCTCGGCCTCGGACGAGAGGACATCCGTGATAGGCGGAACAATAGACGCCCGCAGCCTGAGAATGGACACCCGCAGCCTCTGCAAACAGGAGAAGGTAGGGAGATCGTCGAGGCAGGCATACTGGCACAGTGAGGCAGGCATACTGGCATAGTGAGGCAGGCATAATGGCACAGTGAGGCAGGCATACTGGCACAGTGAGGCAGGCATACTGGCACAGTGAGGCAGGCATACTGGCATAGTGAGGCAGGCATACTGGCACAGTGAGGCAGGCATACTGGCACAGTGAGGCAGGCATACTGGCACAGTGAGGCAGGCATACTGGCACAGTGAGGCAGGCATACTGGCACAGTGAGGCAGGCATACAGGCACAGTGAGGCAGGCATACTGGCACAGTGAAATTTGAAAAAAGCCTGTTTCTGTCAGCGTTTTTTCCTGTCAGCGGTTGTTCCAGCTACCCCTCAGCTTCCAGACAGACTAGTAGGATGGGGGTCGTCTTATACTCGAGTATATCTCAAAATCAACATTTTAGCTGAAAAATTAGGGGGTCGTCTTATACGCCCAGTCGTCTTATACGCTGGCAAATACGGTATGTTTTTTTAGCAGACACCCTAGGGAATAAAACGACGGTCATTGCAACTTTTTATCTTGCACTGTATTTGCACAATAATTTTTCAAACGTCTTTTTTTTTTTGAGGAAAAAATGGTTTCATGAATTTAAAAATAACAAAACAGTAAAGTTAGTCCAATTTTTTTGTAAAATATGAAAGATTATGTTACACCGAGTAAATAGATACCAAACATGTCACGCTTTAAAATTGCGCACACTCATGGAATGGCGCCAAACTTCGGTACTTAAAAATCTCCATAGACGACACTTTAATTTTTTTTACAGGTTACCAGTTTAGATTTACAGAGGAGATCTAGTGTGAGAATTGTTGCTGGCACTCAAACGCACGCAACGATACCTCACATATGTGGTTTGAACGGCTTTACATATGTGGGCGGGACTTACGTATACGTTCGCTTCTGCGCACGAGCTACCGGAGACAGGGGCGTTTTAATATATTTTTTTAAGATTTATTTTTATTTTACTTATTTGTTTATTTTTTTACACTTTTTTTTAATTTTATTTTAATTTTTTATCACTTTTATTCCTATTAAAAGGAATGTAAACATCCCTTGTAATAGGAAATGTGTGTCACAGGTCCTCTTTATGGAGAGATGCGGGGTCAATAAGACTCTGCATCTCTTCTCCAGGCTGGGCGTGAGGTCATCACATCGTGCCCGGGCCTTCGACGATCATAGAAATGACTGGTGACCATATGGTTACCAGTCACCTGTATGCTTCCTAGCTTGCACCGGACGATTCTTTCTTCGGGCCCCCGATGGCAGAGGAGAGCCCGGAGAAGCACCGGATGGCGGCAGGAGGGGGGTGGTGTCCCCTCCCACCGCCTATAAGAACGATCAAGCGGCAGAACTGCCGATATGATCATTCCTATGGTGCACAGAATCGCTGGCACTAAAGAATGATATCTGAATGAAGCCTCTAGCTGCACCCATCATTCAGATATCCCCCCACAAAGCCCAGGATGTCATATGACTTCCACCCAGCATGGAAGATCCCCTCTGTGGACATCAAATGACTATGGGCGGGTATTGAAGTGGTTAAATAACAAACATGTTATACTTACCTCCACTGTGCAGTTCGTTTTGCACAGAGTGGCCCCGAGCGATGTCTTCTGGGGTCCCTCGGTGGCTTTCACGGCTCCTCCCCGCATCAGATAATCCCCTAGGAATGCCGTGCCCGTGTCCAGCATTCTGCGTCCATAGCCACCAAATGCAGCATTCCCCCCCCCCCCCCCCCCTGGCGCCTGCGTCATTGGATTTGATTGACAGCAGCGGGAGCCAATGGCTGTGCTGCTATCAATCTATCCAATGAAGAGCCGAGAACCTTGGGCAAAGATCCAACGCGGTTGCCACGTGGGACTTGGGGCACCTTGCGTACTGGAATTAAGAAACACTGCCTTAATACATAGTTATGGAGATGAGGAGGAGTTATATGAATGAGGCAGGGTTTCTGAAGATGAGGAGTGTGGGTGTTATTTGTAATCCATCAAGAAAATAAGTGGTCAGGGCTATGAACAGGCCCGGACTGGGACAAAAAATAGGCCCGGCATTTTAATTGATGGGATGTGGGGTCCCATCACCTCGCACCTCTGGAGCCCTTTACATTACACAGCACCCTGCACCTCTGGGCCCCTTTACATTACATAGCACCCTGCACCTCTGGGCCCCTTTACATTACACAGCACCCTGCACCACTGGACCCTTTACATTACACAGCACCCTGCACCTCTGGGCCCCTTTACATTACATAGCACCCTGCACCTCTGGGGCCCTTTACATTACACAGCACCCTGCACCACTGGACCCTTTACATTACACAGCACCCTGCACCTCTGGGCCCCTTTACATTACACAGCACCCTGCACCTCTGGGCCCCTTTACATTACACAGCACCCTGCACCTCTGGGCCCCTTTACATTACACAGCACCCTGCACCTCTGGACCCCTTTACGTTACACAGCACCCTGCACCACTGGGCCCCTTTACATTACACAGCACCCTGCACCTCTGGGCCCCTTTACATTACACAGCACCCTGCACCTCTGGGCCCCTTTACATTACACAGCACCCTGCACCTCTGGACCCCTTTCCATTACACAGCACCCTGCACCTCTGGACCCCTTTATGTTACACAACACCCTGCACCTCTGGACCCCTTTACATTACAGAGCACCCTGCACCTCTGGGCCCCTTTACATTACACAGCACCCTGCACCTCTGGGCCCCTTTACATTACACAGCACCCTGCACCTCTGGACCCCTTTACGTTACACAGCACCCTGCACCACTGGGCCCCTTTACATTACACAGCACCCTGCACCTCTGGACCCTTTTACATTACACAGCATCCTGCACCTCTGGACCCCTTTACATTATACAGTACCCTGCACCTCTGGACCCCTTTACATTACAGAGCACCGCACCTCTGGACCCCTTTACATTACACAGCACCCTGCACCTCTGGACCCCTTTACATTACACAGCACCCTGCACCTCTGGACCCCTTTACATTATACAGTACCCTGCACCTCTGGACCCCTTTTACATTACACAGCACCTTGCACCCGAACCGATCTGCAGCTCCCCATGTCCATTCAGACACGGAGCTGCAGTTCAGCCCTGTCCTACCCTCTCTCCTGATTGGCTAACAGACTTTAATTTACAGTAACGGTAGCAGCCGAGACACTCGTGGACATCACTGGATAGAAATGGGGCTCCGGTAAGTATTAGTGGGAGGCTGAGAGAGGCCGCTACACACAGAAGGCTTTTTATCTTGTTGCAAAGAATTTAATAAGATTAAAAAAATCTTCTGCCTTTAGAACCACGTTAAAGCTGAATTTTACCCATAACAACTTGATAAAAATAGAGAGTGCACAGTGAACATGTGTCCGTTGAAAAACCAAAAACAATTGTCTGACGGCCGGATTATCGAAAAGTCAGATCGTGTGTATGGGCCTTTACAAGCGTGCTATACTGCATATACAGACTGATTTTACTGTTGTGGGTTTAGTAACACTGTAAAATCCTGGACTTTGAACCGATGTAGAGGAGAGAAGACGGCAGATAAACAAGTACAACTCATGTAGGAGGATTTGTTCCATCTCTGGGTATGACCTGAGGATAGTCATGTCATTGGGTATATGTGAGGGTTTACATCCACTTTTTAAAGTTCTTATACACTTTAAGACATATAAATAGTCTCTCCTGGTCCCTTATGCCAGTACGTTGGCAGTACCTCTACCCTGATGCTGCCCATTTGCAGTCTCCTTCTACCTCTGTTCCTTGCAGCTCGGAGTAAGAAGGGTTAAGTCTTTTTTTTTTTTTATAGAGACAAATCTGAGTTCAGCGGGGTTATAGAAGCTGAATTCGTTCTCTAAGCGCCGCTCACTTCTGTCTGCACCATAGCAACATCCTTCCTGCCGCGGTTTGTACAGAACGAGGAGTACTCGCAATCCGGCCTTAGGAGGAAAAATATGTTTACTACAAGAGAGACGGCGTAATGTTCTTTTTCATTATATCACAGTCACCGGGTTTAAAGAGACACTATCCCGGCCGCGCACTCTCATTAAAAAAACACGCACACTGCGCACAACACTTGTTCCATAAGACAAAGCGACCCGGCAGCTGTACTCGGCGACCTGCGGCCTCCACGTGAACGCCACTGGGTTCCCCACCCTTTACTTACAAATAGATAATGACCTTGGAGCAATGGGAGAAATCATCGGGGCAGGGACAAGGGGTGGGCAGGAGGTACGGCTGCCCTGGGCACTGTGGTATCATGTAAGGTTTGGGGGCACCACAAGGAGATTGGGGGGGAATTTGTGTTGGAAGGGGAAATTTGGGGAGGTGTGCTAGAGTCAGGGCCGTCTTAATCGCATCATGGGCCCCTGGGCAAAGTAATGCTCTGGGGCCCCTACAATAATGACAGTGCAGGTAAACAGACATCAAGTAGGTAGAAGGCAGTGTATCTATCACTCTCATTGCCATCATGGGGCCCCCATTTTCGGGGCAGCGTGGGCTCAAGGACCAGATGCTTTGGGGAAAGTGCAGGGGCCCCCCCTGCAGCTGGGGCCCCTGGGCAGTGCCCATTTGTGCCCTCTCATTAAGACAGCCTGCAAGGAGTGGTGATTTGAGGGGGATTTGTGTTGAGAGGAGAAATGGGTGAAGAGGATTTTTGCTAGGATGGGGGATATGGGGGGGTTGTGTTAGAAAAGGTACCGTATATACTCGAGTATAAGCCGAGGTTTACAGCGCTGAAAATGCCCCCCTCAGCTTATACTCGAGTCACCTTTTTGCGCCTGATCTCCTGGAATCTGGGGACCCGGTACTGGTCGGGCATAGATCTCCTGGACCCCAGGGGGCACACGTGTAGCCCCACTCTTCCTCTACAAGTGTGCGAAGTTGGTTGTCCGGGGGACCTACGACCGGGGAGCAGCGATTTTTCAAACCCGGGCACCCCTTCCTCAGGCTCCCATGTTAAATGGTAATTTCTCAGGTAATTTTGGGCACCCGGTACCGGCCGGTCGTAGGTCCTCTGAACCCAAAACTTGGCATACCTGTAGCCCCCTTCTCTACATGTGTGCAAAGTTTGTTGTCTGGGGGACCTACGGTTGGGGAGTACTGATTTTTCAAAGCTGAAAAAGACTCCCAAATTAAACGTCAGTCTAGTCATGGGCACAGTGAGTCATGGGCACAGTGAGGCATGGACACAGTGAGGCATTGGCACAGTGAGGCATGGGCACAGTGAGGCATGGACACAGTGAGGCATGGGCACAGTGAGGCATGGACACAGTGAGGCTTGGACACAGTGAGTCATGGGCACAGTGAGTCATGGGCACAGTGAGGCATGGACACAGTGAGGCTTGGGCACAGTGAGTCATGGGCACAGTGAGGCATGGGCACAGTGAGGCATGGACACAGTGAGGCTTGGGCACAGTGAGTCATGGGCACAGTGAGTCATGGGCACAGTGAGTCATGGGCACAGTGAGGCATGGACACAGTGAGGCATGGACACAGTGAGGCATGGGCACAGTGAGGCATGGACACAGTGAGGCATGGGCACAGTGAGGCATGGACACAGTGAGGCTTGGGCACAGTGAGTCATGGGCACAGTGAGTCATGGGCACAGTGAGGCATGGACACAGTGAGCCAAAGCGAGGCATGCAGATGGACACCTTAGGCTTATATTCGAGTCAATTATTTTTCCCATTTTTTGTGGTAAAATTAGGTGCCTCGGGTTATGTTCGGGTCGGCTTATACTCGAGTATATACGGTACCATGGTGGGGGGAGGGGATTTGTGCTAGGAAGGGGGGAAAAATTGGGAGAGGGATTTGTGCTAGTAGAGATTATTATCTCCCATTTGTGCTAGGAGGGGAAATTTGGAGGGGGGGGGGGGTAGTTGTGCTTATATGGGGGGATTGGAGGAGGGGAATTTGTGCTTTGGAGTGGGAATGGGAGACGATTTGTGCTCAGGGAGGAAATTTGAGAGGTAGAGGATTTGTGCTAAGAAAGGGGATTTTTTTTGGGGGGGGGGGGGGGGTTGTGGAATGAGAGGATTTGAGCTAAGTACGCAGATTAGCACTCAATTTTTTCAACTGCACTTTGCACTTGTAGTTTTTGCACTTGTAGTGCAAAGTGGATTTGCCGTAAATAACCCCCAATGTGTGGATATACAAGACATCTGGACCCTGATGAAATTCCAATCACTAAAAACTGAATGAAAGGGCCCTAGATTTTTTTGTATTATTATTCTATTGCAGTGATTTTATTCTGGTTTGTAAACACAGCGCCCCCTTGTGGTTAACGCCTAAACTGCAATTGTAATTTTCACAGTTATCAGTGCATTTTTATAGCACTTTTCGCTGTGAAAATGACAATGGTCCCAAAAATGTGTCAAAATTGTCTGATGTGTCTGCCATAATGTCGCAGTCATGAAAAAAATTGCTGATCGCCGCCATTACTAGTAAAAAAAAAAAATATTAATAAAAATGCCATAAAACTACCCCCTATTTTGTAAACGCTATCAATTTTGCGCAAACCAATCGATAAACGCTTATTGCAATTTTTTTTAACAACAAAAACAAAAGAGGGGCAAGATCCTTAACCTGCATAATGGTCCGGGGCTGAAGTGGTTAAACACAAAACCAAAAAATAAATGTAAAAAATAAATAAAAAATATGTCGTAATAAATACTGTATATCTATCTTTAGGAAAACTAAGCATTCTTTTAGTGATACTGTTATTTCATTGTAGGTGTTTTTGTATGCAACCTGTGGACAAAAAGACATAAACAAAAGTAAGTAAAAGAAAAAAAATATAGTTTTTCTGTTTCGACCCGTGGTAAAACAACTGGAGTCATTGTAGATAAAAAGTATTTTATTCTATAATTTGTTCTGTTTGTATTGATACAAAAGTGACAATTCTTATAGAAAGCACAAGGAAATGAAGGCTTATGTTTCATTATTATTATGACACTAAAAATAAATGAACCAACAAATGGAAAGAAAAACAGTTTAAAAATGAATGGTTAAAAAATAAAAATAACAATTATTTTATTTATTATTGTCTTCAATTAAATCTTTTGACTGGCTGTACACTTTTTTAAGCTCCTAGAAGCTATTACCATATTTTTTTATTTATTTTTTCACATATTTTTTTTTATTTAGTTATCAGAACATAAAATAACAAATAAAGACATTAAGAAAAGTATAACAGGATTCATACCATTTTTTTTATTTATTTTTTGCTCCTAGAAGCAAAACGTTTTACCATGTGTCCATGCACACTACTTTAGACTAGGCTGCATTCTTACCTGAGCATATCGTTTTCAGGCGTTTTTCTTACGCTTTTTCAAAGCGTTTTTGAAGTGTATTACAAGCATTTTCACAGCTTCAGGCATTTTTGTTAAGCCAATTTAAGCACTAGGGGGAGGAGAGGGAGAGGGAATTAGAGGTGGAGAGATGCTATTTAAGCATTTTTACAGGCTTTTCTTTTTTTTTTTAAGTCTATGGGGCCAAAAAACGCTTGTAATCTGCCCAAAAAACAGCTCATGTCGTTTTTTTAGCTTCAGGCGTTTTGGCTTCAGGCGACACAACGCTCACGTGTGAACAGGTGCCATTGAAATTAATGGGATTTGGATGGATTTTGCTTGTTGGGCGTTTTGGAGCTTTTGCGATGAGCGTTTTACAAGCTGAAAACTCTCAGGTGTGAATGCAGCCTAAGGCCTCGTACACACGATCAAATCTAATTGCTGGAAACGGTCTGACAGACCGTCTCAGCAGACAGATTTGATCGTGTGTACGGGCGAGCCGACGGATTTGGCCAGCAGACAGATTTTAAAGCCTGTTTTAAAATCTGTCTGCTGGGAACCCGTCGGACCGATATGTTTGCTGGTTAGTACGCTAACCATCAGACATATCTGCCCGCACATGCGTCGAATGGATTCGACGCATGCGCGGAAGTGATTTACTTCCTGGTGCGGTGACGTGGCGGCATCAACGTCATCGCCACGTCACCGCGCTGTCTGCTGGCGGGGATTTTGGTTTGATTGTGTGTACAGCGATCAAACCAAAACAGCCAGCAGACAAATCTGTTCAAATCGGTCGGTCCGACCGATTTGAACAGATTTATTTGGTTGTGTGTACGCGGCCTTAGTGTTTTTTCGAGTTTAAGCATCTAGGAGCAGAAAAAAAATAAGTTTTTGGAGAGTTTCTTGGAGCATTTTTTCCAGCAGAAATATTCCTAAACGCTTCAGCCCCGGAAGAATTTGCCCCCTTAATTACCGGGCCTTGTTTTGCAAATCAGGTAGATTGGCACATTTTTTTAAGAGTTTTATTTTTTGACCTATACAACTAAATGGTAAAGCTTCATTCAAGCGTTTTTGAGTGTTTTAGTACGTTTTGACGTGCGTTTTTCTGCTCAAATGCAGTAATTAAATAAATAAATAAATACATCAATGATAATAATAACCCTAACTAAATAAATAAAATATATAACAATAAATAAATAAAATAACCCTAACCCTAACAAAATAAATAAATAATAATGAATTAACCCCTAGCCCTAACATTTAACCCCTAACCTTCAACCCCTTACACAATTAACCCCTAATACTAACTCATAACCCCAATACAAACCCCTAACCCTAATAATAACTCCTAACCCAATATAATCCCCTAACTAACCCTAATACAAACATTAACTCTAATATTAACCCCTAACTATTATAAACCCCTAACCCTAATATTAACCCCTAAACCTAACACAAACCCCTAACCCTAATACTAACTCCTAACCCTAATATATACCCCTAACCCTAATACTTACCCCTAACTCTAATACAAACCCCTAACCCTAATACTAACTCCTAACCCTAATATATACCCCTAAACCTAATACTTACCCCTAACTCTAATACAAACCCCTAACCCTAATACTAACTCCTAACCCTAATATATACCCCTAAACCTAATACTTACCCCTAACTCTAATACTAACCACTAACCCTAATACTAACTCCTAACCCTAATATTAACCCCCAACCCTAATATAAACTCCTAACCCTAATGCTAACTCCTGAATGAATGAATGAAAACGTATATAGCGCGGCACATGCGAACTAAATCGCCTCTGGGCGCTAGTTGTTCCTGTCTCCTTTGATATCAAAAGAGATGAGTCTTGATCTTTCTCCTGAACGCTAAGTGGTTCTCCTCCAACCGAAGGTTGGTTGGTAAAGCGTTCCATAGTCTGGGACCTTGGATCGCGAATCTTCTTTCTCCTTTGGACTTGTAGTTGGCTTTCGGAATCTGGAGCAGGTTTTGATTGGTGGATCGCAGAACGCGATTGGGATTGTGAGCTTTTATTTTTTCGCATAAGTAGGGGAGCATTCCCATGGATACATCTATGCGTTAGACAGAGTGCTTTAAAAGCAATTCTGTCTTTTAGCAACCAATGAAGGGCTCTCAGCGAGGTGAGATTGATTCCCAGGGTTTTTTCCCAGTCACAAGTTTGGCGGCCGTATTCTGAACAACCACGAATCCTAACCCTAAAACTAACCCCTGACCCTAATACTAACTCCTAACACAATATAAACCCTTAAACCTAATACTAACTCCTAACACAATATAAACCCCTAACCCTAATACTAACCCTTTACCCTAATACTAACCCCTAACCCTAATACAAACCCTTAACCCTAATATTAACCCCTAATACTAACTCCTAACCCTAATAAAAAAAATAACCATATTAACCACTAACTCTAATACAAACCCCTAACCCCAATATTAACCCTTAACCCTAATACTAACTCCTAACTCTAATATAAATCCCTAACTCTAATAGTAACCCCTAACACTAACTCCTAACCCTAATACTAACTCCTAACCCTAATATAAACCCCTAACCCTAATACAAACCCCTAACCCCAATATTAACCCTTAACCCTAATACTAACTCCTAATTTTAATATAAATCCCTAACCCTAATACAAACCCCTAACCCTAATATAAACCCCTAACCGTAATATTAACCCCTTATAACACTAACGCCTAACCCTAAAACTAACCCCTGACCCTAATATAAACCCATAACCCTAATACTAACTCCTAACCCTAATATTAACCCATAACCCTAATACTAACTCATAACCCTAATACAAACCCCTAAACCTAATACTAACGCCTAACCCTAATACTAATATAAACCCCTAATTAATTCTAATACTAACATCTAACCCTAATATAAACCTCTAACCTAACACAATAAATAAATAAACAATGAGTAAATTAATAAATAATAATAAAAAAATTAGCCCGTAACGTTTAGCCCCTAACCCTTAACTCCTTACAAAAAAATAAAAGCTGATGAAAAAGCCAATAAATGATGAAACAGATGATATTTTTGTATTTCTCTTGGCTAATTAAAAAATGGCAAAACTCAAAACCTCTGTGCAAAAACTTTTAGAGCCGCGCATACAAACGCTCTAAAAAAACGCCCAAAAATGCAGGTGTGAATGCAGCCCCGGCGTGTATTACATATAATAAGAGTATATTTTTTACTGGAAATATGGATTTGATTCGCTGTTAAGCAGGCCCAGACTGGCCATAGGGCATACCGGGCAAATGCCCGGTGGGCCGCGGCGGCCCCCGGGCCAGTTGCGGCCCGCGAACGGCCATCGCGGCCTGGGGGCCGATTGCGGCCCGCGAACGGCCCTTGCGGCCCACGAACGGCCCCCGGCGGCTATTAAGCCTCACTGTGCCCATCAAATGCAGCCACTGGGCCCATCAAATGCTGCTACTGGGCCATCAATTGTCATCACTGTGCCATGCCATCAAACACAGCCACTGTGCCATGCCATCAAACGCAGCCACTGTGCCATCAATTGTCACCACTGTGCCATGCAATCAAACGCAGCCACTGTGCCATCAATTGTCACCACTGTGCCATGCCATCAAACGCAGCCACAGTGCCATCAATTGTCACCACTGTGCCATGCCAACAAACGCAGCCACTGTTCCATCAATTGTCACCACTGTGCCATGCCATCAAACACAACGACTGTGCCATCAATTGTCACCACTGTGCCATGCCATCAAACACAACCACTGTGCCATCAATTGTCACCACTGTGCCATGCCATCAAACGCAGCCACAGTGCCATCAATTGTCACCACTGTGCCATGCCAACAAACGCAGCCACTGTTCCATCAATTGTCACCACTGTGCCATGCCATCAAACACAACCACTGTGCCATCAATTGTCACCACTGTGCCATGCCATCAAATGCAGCCACTGTGCCATGCCATCAAACACAGCCACTGTGCCCTTTAATTGTCGCCACTGTGCCAATTGATGCCACTGTGCCCTTTAACTGTTGCCACTGCCTATTGATGCCACTGTGCCCATTGATGCCAGTGTGCCCATTGATGCCACTGTGCCCATTGATGCCACTGTGCCCATTGTTGCCACTGTGCCCATTGTCGCGGCTGAGCCAGAGGGAGCGGCGCTCCGGAGCCCTCTATAGATGCACTGCCACTGTCTATCTATCTATCTTCTTTCTTTCTATCTTTATCTATCTTCCTTCCTTTCTAGCTATCTATCTATCTATTTTTATCTATCTATCTAGATCTATCTACCTATCTTCCTTCCTTCTCTTCTTTTTTTCTATCTTTATCTATCTTCCTTCCTTACTATCTTCTATCTTTATCTATCTATCTATCTATCTATCTATTTTTATCTATCTATCTAGATCTATCTACCTATATTCCTTCCTTCTCTTCTTTTTTTCTATCTTTATCTATCTTCCTTCCTTACTATCTTCTATCTTTATCTATCTATCTATCTATCTATCTATCTATCTATCTATCTATCTATCTATCTATCTATCTACCTTTATCTATCTATCTATCTATCTATCTATCTATCTATCTATCTATCTATCTATCTATCTATCTATCTATGTTCCCTCCTTTCTTTATCTACCTTTCTTTTTGTATCTATCTCCCTTCCTTCCCTTCTTTATTTCTATCTTTATCTTTCTTTCTTTATCTATCTTCCTTCCTTCCCTTCTTTATTTCTATCTTTATATTTCTCTATCTATCTATCTTCCCTTCTTTCTTTCTATATTATTCATTCTTTCTTTATCCATCTTCCCTTATTTCTATCTATCTATCTATCTATCTATCTATCTATCTATCTATCTATCTTTCTTTATCTATCTTCCTTCCTTCCATTCTGTCTTTCTATCTTTACCTATCTTTCTTTCTTTGTCGATATTCCCTCCCTTTTTTCTTTCTATCTATCTTTATCTATCTTCCCTTCTTGCTTTCTATCTTTATCTATCTTTCTTTATCCATCTTCCTTCCTTTCTATCTGTCTATATCTATTTATCTATCTATCTTCCTTCTTTCCCTTCTTTCTTTCTATCTTTATCTATCTTTCTTTTTTATCTTCCTTCCTTCCTTCCTTTTTATCTATCTATATCTATCTATCTTCCTTCCTCCCCTTATTTCTTTCTATCTTTTATCTTTCTTTATCTTCCTTCCTTCCCTTCTATCTATCTATCTATCTATCTATCTATCTATCTATCTATCTATCTATCTATCTATCTATCTCTATCTATCTATCTATCTATCTATCTATCTATCTATCTATCTATCTATCTATCTATCTATCTATCTATCTATCTATCTATCTATCTATCTATCTATCTATCTATCTATCTATCTATCTATCCATCCATCTTCCTTTCTTTCTATCTTAATCTTTCAATCAATCTTTCTTTATCTCACCTCACATCCCGTCATTAACCCCCGCTGTGCCCCCCCCGCCTATTTTTTGTCCCAGTCCGGGCCTGCTGTTAAGCAATTTTTGCAATTAAAAAGTGCAATTGCCACCTGTTTATTCTGCAGAAAATCACATATTCTGTTTTGGGGGTTTAAGTAATCTTCCAGGCCCAAAATCTGGATTTTACTATCGGGGCAAATAATAAAAATAAAAAAGAATAAAACTCTGGCAGAGAAAAATTTCCTGTTGATAAATTTCTGATAAAAAAACTTTCTATAAGAAGATAATTATTGATGATGATATTGATTATCTCCTTGCGGTATGGTTGGAATACGGGAGACGTGTGGCCGGGTTATTCCGGTCTCTATAGATTCTGATCGCACTGTCGGTACTCCGGGGCTGGGAATCGTAGAGAACACGCAGCGCCTCAACTCTCTGTTCCACCTTAAGAGGCGGCTGGCCGGAAGAGATCGCGCATGCGCAGAGCTGCGGGGGGCGGAGCTCTCTGTCACTCAAGTAACGGGAAAAGGCTGCCGCGGGAATGCGCGACTCGGAAGGGGGCGGAACCTGACGGGAGCGCGCACCAGGCAGACAAGTTGTTGAGAGTGAGGAGAGCGAGGAACCGGGACCGACGGACTGAGGAGGAGGTGAGAGACCGGAGACCACCGGGGAAGAAGTGTATTGAAGGAGAGGGGCCGGGGAAGGAAGGGGGTACATGGAGGAGTTCTATCACAGTGAGGGCGAATTGGGGAAGAGAGAGAGAGAGAGAGAGAGAGAGAGAGGGGATATGGGGCGAGGGGGTACATGAGACGGGATATGGGGGTACACCAGAGAGAGAGACGATATGGGGGAGGGGGTACACCAGAGAGGGAAATAGAGGATATGGGAAGGGTACACCAGAGAGAGAGAGATGGGGAGGGGGTACATGAGAGGGGATATGGGGGTACACAAGAGAGAAGATATGGGGGAGGGGGTACACCAGAGAGAGAGAGAGAATATAAAGGAGGGGGTACACAAGAGAGGGAAGATATCGAGGAGGTGTACACCAGAGAGAGAGAGAATATGAGTGAATATATGGAGGGGGGGGTACACCAAAGAGAGAGGATATGGGGAAGGGGGTACACAAGAGAGAAGATATGGGGGAGGGGGTACACCAGAGAGGGAGAGACAGGATATGGGGGATATAAGAAAGAGATGGGGCAGGGGGTACACCAGAGAGAAAGAGAGAGGATATGGGAATACAAGAAAGAGATAGGGC
The DNA here is from genome assembly GCA_029574335.1 of Rana kukunoris. Lineage (NCBI taxonomy): Eukaryota > Metazoa > Chordata > Amphibia > Anura > Ranidae > Rana > Rana kukunoris. Next base: position 214,872,148 of record CM056055.1, read on the forward strand.
AGGGGGGCACACCAGAGAGAGAGAGAGAGAGCAAGGATATGGGGGGTACCAGAGAGAGAGAATATAGGGGAGGGGTACACAAGAGAGGGAAGATATCGAGGAGGGGTACGAGAGAGAGAGAGAGAGAGAGAGAGAATGAATATATGGAGGAGGGGGTACACCAGAGAGAGCGAGCAAGGATATGGGGGTACGAGAGAGAGAGAGAGAGAGGATATAGAGGAGGGGGTACACCAGAGAGAGGATATGGAGAATGGGGGTACACCAGAGAGAGGATATGGGGAGGGGGTACACCAGAGAGGGAGGATATGGGGGGTACGAGAGACATGGGTCAGGGTGGTACACCAGAGAAAGAGAGAGAGAGAGAGAGGATATGGAGGAGGGGGTACACACGAGAGACAGGATATGGAGGAGGGGGGTACACGAGAGAGAGAGAGAGAGAGAGAGAGAGGATATGGAGGAGGAGGTACACGAGAGAGAGGGAGAGAGAGGATATGGAGGAGGGGGGTACACGAGAGAGAGGATACGGAGGAGGAGGGGGTACACCAGAGAGGGAGGATATGGGGGGTACGAGAGACATGGGTCAGGGCGGTACACCAGAGAGAGAGAGAGAATATGAGTGAATATATGGGGGAGGGGGTACACCAAAGAGAGAGGATATGGGGGAGGGGGTACACAAGAGAGAAGATATGGGGGAGAGGGTACACAAGAGAGGGAGAGACAGGATATGGGGGATATGAGAAAGAGATGAGGCAGGGGGTACACCAGAGAGAAAGAGAGGATATGGGAATACAAGAAAGAGATAGGGCAGGGGGGTACACCAGAGAGAGAGAGAGAGAGAGCAAGGATATGGGGGGTACCAGAGAGAGAATATAGGGGAGGGGTACACAAGAGAGGGAAGATATCGAGGAGGGGTACAAGAGAGAGAGAGAGAGAATGAGAGAATGAATATATGGAGGAGGGGGTACACCAGAGAGCGAGCAAGGATATGGGGGTACGAGAGAGAGAGGATATAGAGGGGGTACACCAGAGAGAGGATATGGAGAAGGGGGGTACACCAGAGAGAGAGGATATGGGGAGGGGGTACACCAGAGAGGGAGGATATGGGGGGTACGAGAGACATGGGTCAGGGCGGTACACGAGAGAGAGAGAGAGGATATGGAGGAGGGGGGTACAAGAGAGGATATGGAGGAGGGGGGTACACACGAGAGAGAGTGAGAGAGAGAGAGAGAGAGAGAGAGGATATGGAGGAGGGGGTACACACGAGAGAGAGGATATGGAGGAGGGGGTACACGGGAGAGGATATGGAGGAGGGGGGTACACGAGAGAGAGAGAGAGGGAGGATATGGAGGAGGAGGTACACGAGAGGGAGAGAGAGAGGGAGAGAGAGGATATGGAGGAGTGGGGTACACGAGAGAGAGGATACGGAGGAGGGGGGGGTGCACGAGAGAGAAAGAGAGAGGATATGGGGAGGGGGGTACACGAGAGAGAGGATACGGAGGAGGGGGGGGTGCACAAGAGAGAAAGAGGATATGGGGAGGGGGTACACCAGAGAGGGAGGATATGGGGGGTACGAGAGACATGGGTCAGGGCGGTACACCAGAGAGAGAGAGAGAGAGAGAGAGAGAATATGAGTGAATATATGGAGGGGGGGTACACCAAAGAGAGAGGATATGGGGGAGGGGGTACACCAGAGAGGGAGAGACAGGATATGGGGGATATGAGAAAGAGATGGGGCAGGGGGTACACCAGAGAGAAAGAGGAGGATATGGGAATACAAGAAAGAGATAGGGCAGGGGGGCACACCAGAGAGAGAGAGAGAGAGAGCGCAAGGATATGGGGGTTACCAGAGAGAGAGAATATAGGGGAGAGGGGTACACAAGAGAGGGAAGATATCGAGGAGGTGTACAAGAGAGAATGAGAGAATGAATATATGGAGGAGGGGGTACACCAGAGAGAGCGAGCAAGGATATGGGGGTACGAGAGAGAGAGAGAGAGAGAGAGGATATAGAGGGGGTACACCAGAGAGAGGATATGGAGGGGGGGTACACGAGAGAGGGAACAGGGTAGAGGGGTACAGGAGAGGTTTATGTACAGGAATTTTGTTGGATTAAAGTGGAACTCCAGACAAAACCCGGTGTGTAGATTTAGGTGGCGTCTGGATCTGGGAATTATTTTGCTCTCTGTGTCCCCCTTCTAGAGATTTCCCTCATTTCCTGTCCTGAAAACATAACAAATGTGAGGAAATCCCTTTGAAGAATGGTTAGGTGTCACCAGAACACAGATCTCTGTTGGGAGATTTCCCCTCACTCCTTCTCTGAGGAGTTGTACTGTAACGGGAATCTGTCACGTTGTCAGGGTGGAGTCCTGTTCTCTCAATGTGCTCGCCCCCCCTCCTATCTTTATCTTATTCTGTGGCACTCCCCCCCCCTTTCATCTTTTGGTGTCTTCAGAGATGCCCAGTACTCCAAGGTATAGCACCATTTTTTTTTCCTTTTCTGCCAGGATGCGGTGATTGGCCCAATTGCCTGACCCGAACACTGTCAGGTGGGGGGGAAGGGAGAAGGTCATGCACACTGTTTAAGCTCTATCACGGAGCTTACACATGACTCTCACCTAAAATTTCCTCATGCGAAGCAATCTTTAATCACGAGGGAGTTTTTCAAGCGCTTTGGCGTTAAAACAAAGTGCCTGAAAAGCTCACGAAAAAATGCGTCCTATTAAAATTGTTGAATGCTTTCACACTGGGGCAGTGCGGTGAAAAAAAATCCGGCATGCAGCGTCTTTTGGAGCATGCTTGGTCTGAAGATGATAAAAAAAAAGCGCCTCAAAAATGTCCCTCTCCATCGAAATGAACGGGAAGCGCCCGAAAAGTGATTGAAAAGCGCTTCAAAAGCTCCTCCAAATGGTCGTTTGAGAAGCTTTAGAGTCGATTGGCCTTTAACTACTTCAGATCCGCGCCATAGCCGACAGACGGTTACAGCGAGGACCTACTTTGCCGGGAGTCCATGGAGGGCACCTTACCATGTGATCAGCTGTCAGCCAATTATCTCCTCGTGCTGATAGTGTGAGGAGGAGAAAAGACCCGATCACCTGTCAGAGGGACATCGGTCCCGATCAAGGAGAGCAGCCGCCTGCTCATCTGTGCCACCTGCCAGTGCACAACAGTGCCGCCTACCTGTGCCACCTTACCTGTGCCCACCAGTGCAGCCTTCTTAGTGCCGCCTTATCTGTGCCTATCAGTGTAGCCTGTCAGTGCTCATCAGTTCCGCCTTATCTGTGCCGATCAGCAGGGGTGTATTAAGGTTTTGTGCTGCCCTAGACCTGACTAAACTCGTGCACCCCCTTATTTAAATATGACCCACCACTTCCTGTCAAGGCCACACCCCCTGCGGTTTAAGACCCACCCTGACATTTTCAAGTGGGGATACTAGTTCTGATGGCCAGGGGGGGGGGGGGGGCAATGGATTCCCTTAATTTGCATAGATTTCCTCTCACTTCCTGTTTGGGACATGAAGTGAAGGGAAATCTCTGCAATTGGACACGGATGGTAAAAAATTAGAAGCAACGACCCCCCCCCCACAGTTGCAGAATGCCAACCGCCCACATACTGGAAGCAGTGTGGCCGATTTATGGGGGAGCTAAACTAATTTGCCTAACAGTGTAGCGCAAGCTGGCGGGGACACTGTCCGTGCTGCCCCCCTGCAAAGTGCTGCCCTAGGTTTGGGCCATGTTGGCCTAGGCCAGGATACAGCATTGCTTATCAGTGCCCATCTGTGCCACCTTATCTGTCCCCACCAGTACCACCTTATCTATGCCTATCTGTGCCGCCTTATCTATGGTCTTTTGGAGAAGCTTTTGAGTCGCTTGTCCTTTAAATACTTCAGATCCGCGCCATAGTCGAAAGACGGTTACAGCGCGGACCTACTTTGCCGGGAGGGCGTCCATGGAGGGCCCCTTACCACGTAATCAGCTGTCAGACAATTACAGCTGAAAATGTGATGTATCAGTGCCACCTTATCAGTGCCCACCAGTGCTGCCTATCTGTGCTGCCTTATCTATGCCTCAGTGCCCACCAGTTCAGCCTTATCTGTGCCGCCTTATCTATGGTCTTTGGAGAAGCTGCCGCCTTATCTGTGCCGCCTTATCTATGGCTCAGTGCCTCCTTATCTGTGCCACCTTATCTATGCCCACCAGTGCCGCCTCTTCAGCGCATATCCATGAAGGAGAAAAATGTACCTGTTTGCAAAATGTTATAATAAATAGTGTTGCTCACGAATATTCGCATTGCGAATATTCGCTACGAATATTGCATATTCGAGTATTCACGAATAACTCGAATATCGCGGCGAATATTCGCTATTTCGAATATTCGTATTTTTCAAATTTCGCAATCAATTTCGCATTCGCAAAACTTCGCTATAAAATATAGCGAATATTCGTAAATATTGAATATTCGTGATATTTTATCCCAAAAAAAAATAGCGAAATTTCGCAATCATTTTCGCTTTCGCATATGCAAAATTTCGCTATTTTTTTTTTTATATAAAATATAGCGAATATTCGTAAATATCGAATATTCGTGATATTTCATAAAAAAAAAAAAAACGCGAAATTTCGCATTGGCGAAAATTCGCTATTTTTTATAAAATATCACCAATATTCGATATTAACTAATATTCGCGATCGCATATGCGAAATTTCGTAAAATTTCGTAAAATATACCGAATATTCCTAAATATCGAATATTCGTGATATTTTATAAAAAAAAAAAAAAACGCGAAATTTCGCAATTTTTTTTTTTATATATAAAATATCATGAATATTCGATATTAACGAATATTCGCGAATATTCGCGAAATATCGCGAAATCGAATATGGCGTATTCCGCTCATCACTAATAATAAACTATGAATTTTTTTTTTTTTTTTTTTTCCCATGATTTTTATTTGTTTAGCAAAAACGAAAAACCGCAGAGGTGATTAAATGAATGAATGAAAAACGTATATAGCGCGGTGCATGCGAACTAAATCGCCTCTGGGCGCTTGTTGTTCCTGTCTCCTTTGAACATCAAAAGAGATGAGTCTTGATTAAATACCCCAAAAGAAATCTCTATTTGTGTGAAAAAACAATGAAAATGTCATATGGGTCCAGCGTTGCATGACCGCGCAGTTGTCATTCAAAGTGCGCCAGCGCTGGAAGCTGAAAATCGTCAGGCAGGGGGGTTTAAGTGCCCGGTAAGGAAGTGGTTAAAAATCAAAAAGCACCACAAATGCCTCTGAAAGCGCTCGGCATGTTCTGGTCAGTTTAGAGGCTCCTCGGTGTGGAAAGTTTTTGGACTCTCAGTCATTTGTTTGGCGTTTTCATGAACCCGACGGGAGCCGAACCTTTCCTACTCCATCCATCAATAACAAACGCATTTCCTCTGGCTACTTATTGAATATTGATCGGGTTTATCGGGACAAGTCTACAAACATAACCTGAGCAACAATAACCCCAAACTTCCCGAATACGTCGCCCGCAAACACGCAGGGAGGTATGACCGCAAAACACAACAGTTTTACCGCGTAATTGAACGCGCCGCGTGATTTATGGTAAATAGCGCCGCGTGTTTACGTTGCTTGCTTTGTCTTCTGATCGGTTTCAGTGACGTTTTCTGGTGCTGATTCTAGGGAAGCTGCTGCTTCTTATGTCATGGCAGGATAGTTTACATTGTTTCTTTTTGTATTATTATTATTATTGAGATCACTAAACTGGTTTGCCTCAATGTTTCAGCTTGAGGCGTGTTTGACTTCCTGTATCAATTTTTTAAATGTTTTTTGTTACTTTTTGTTGAACTGTGAAATTTCCTCCAGTACACTGCCAGGCCTACATACACTATATTGTCAAAAGTATTAGGACACCTGCCTTTACACGCGCATGAACTTTAACCACTTTAGCCCCGGACCATATTGCTGTCCAATGACCAGAGCACTTTTTGTGATTCGGCACTGCGTCGCTTTAACTGACAATTGCGCGGTCGTGCGACGTGGCTCCCAAACAAAATTGGCGTCCTTTTTCCCCCACAAATAGAGCTTTCTTTTGGTGGTATTTGATCATCTCTGCGGTTTTTATTTTTTGCGCTATAAACAAAAATAGAGCAACAGTTTTGAAAAAAATGCAATATTTTTTCCTTTTTGCTATAATAAATATCCCCCAAAAATATATAAAAATAAAAAAAAATTTCCTCAGTTTAGGCCGATACGTATTCTTCTACATATTTTTCGTTAAAAAAACCCCGCAATAAGCGTTTATTGATTGGTTTGCGCAAAAGTTATAGCATTTACAAAATAGGGGGTCGTTTTATGGCATTTTTCTTAATATTTTTTTTTTTTACTAGTAATGGCGGCGATCAGCATTTTTTTTCAGTACTGCGACATTATGGCGGGCACTTCGGACACTTTTGACACATTTTTGTGGCCATTGGCATTTTTATAGCGATCAGTGCTATAAAAATGCATTGTATTACTATGCCACTAGCAGTGAAGGGGTTAACACTAGGGGGCAGGGAAGGGGTTAAGTGTGTTCCTGGGTGTGTTCTAACTGTATGGGGGGGTGGCCTCACTGGGGGAAATCACTGATCTTCTGTTCATACATTGTATGAACAGAAAATCAGCGTTTCCCCCGCTGACAGGTACGAGAGCTTTGTGTTTACATACATACCTCCCGTTCCCCGCTCTGTAACGAGCAATCGCGGGTGCCCGGCTCGTACCTGCCGGGCACGCGCGCAGGACTCGGGGGCGAGCGGGGATGCTAAAGAGCGGACGTATAGCTACGGGCTCTCGCCCAGCAGCGCCACCGTCCCGCAGTAATATGATGGCGGGCGGTCGGCATCTAGTTAATGGTGTCTTAGTCCGTAGGGTTCAATATTGAGTTGGCCCCGCCCTTTGCAGATATAACAGCTTCACCTCTTCTGGGAAGGCCGTCCACAAGGTTTAGGAGTGTCTATGGGAATGTTTGACCATTCTACCAGAAGCACATTTGTGAGGTCAGACACTGATGTTGGACGAGTCTCCACTCGAATTTATCCCAAAGGTGTTCTCTCGGGTTGAGGTCAGGGCTCTGTGCAGGCCAGTCAAGTTCCTCCACTCCAAACTCCCTCATTAGTGGTGCAAACAATCACTGTTGATCCCTGATCCGAACAGGTCACCTCCTTCGGCTCGGCACGCTATGCGATCCGCGGATTGCCACCGCGGCTATGGCATTAGGAAAGGCCGGGGCTTCGGCCTAGCTCTGGAGCCACGGCCATCTTGGTACACCCAGGCACCGGCCCTCCTCTCTGTTTACACCCACAGAGGAGGAGCCCGCGCTCGAGGGACACACACGTCGGTCTGTAAGGGGGACTGGCAGTCATACTGGTGAGGGGGTCTTCACTACTGGGGGTTACTGTCTGCTTGCACTACTGTGGGGTCTGTACTGATGGGGGGACTATAGTTGGGGGGGTGACACTTTTTTTTTTTTTTTTTTTCGGATGATGCCACTACAGTGGGGGAGATGTGGCTATTGCAGTGGGGCGGCGGGGATATGACAGTGGGGGGAGGGGGAGTGTGGATATGACAGTGGGGGGAGGGGGAGTGTGGATATGACAGTGGGGGGAGGGCGAGTGTGGATATGACAGTGGGGCGGCGGGGATATGCCAGATATGTGAATATGACAGTGGAGGGGGGATGTGGATATGACAGTGGGGGGGGGGGGGAGAGGAGATGTGGGGGAGTTTTTTATTTTTTTTTATCCGTTGTACCCCCCATCGCTCATCCATGTCTTTATGGACCTTGCTTTGTGCACTGGTGTGCAGTCATGTTGGAACAGAAAGGGGCCATCCCCAAACTGTTCCCACAAAGTTGGGAGAATGAAATTGTCCAAAATGTCTTGGTATGCCGATGCCTTAAAGAGGAAGTAAACCGGTTTTGCATTTTTTTTTTTTTAGGAAAAAAACAAAAACATAATGAGCTAGTATGCATAGCATACTAGCTCGTTATGAATGACTTCCCTGAGGTCAAGGCCCCCTGCGCATGCGTGGCTATACGGCATTAACCCCCTGTTATCCCATTCACAAAAACGGCACACTCGGTGCGCCGTTGTCTACGGCGTGCATGTGCCATAGACATCGGTGCAGTGTTTTCAGCAAATATCTTCTTAACCGTGTGGGTTAAGGAGATATTTATTTTACCTACAGGTAAGATTTAATCTAGGCTCACCTGTAGGTGCAAGTTGTGTGGTTGGGTTTACAACCACTTTAAGAGTTCCTTTCACTGGAACTAAGGGGGCCAAGCCCGACCCCCCTGAAAGACAACCTCACACCATAATCCCCCCTCCACCAAATGACTTGGACCAGTACACAGAACAAGGTCCGTAAAGACATGGATGAGTGAGTTTGGGGTGGAGAAACTTGACTGACCTGCACAGAGTCTTGACCTCAACCCGATAGGATACCTTTGGGATAAATTAGAGAGGAGACTGAGTCAGGCTTTCTCGTCCAACATCAGTGCCTTCTGGAAGAATGGTCAAACCTTCCCATAGACGCTCCTAAACCTTGTGAACGGCCTTTCTAAAAGAGCTGAAGCTGTTGTAGCTGCAAAGGGCGGGGCCAACTCAATATTGAACCCTACGGACTAAGACTGGGGTGTCATTAAAGTTCATGTGCGTGTGAAGGCGGGTGTCCCAATACTTTTGGTAATATAGTGTATCTGCCAATTTTTATATTTTTCTATCTATACCCCTATTGACGAGTTCTTATTTTTTGTGTTCTTACAACCGTTTTCCTCTGCAGATGTCGTGTTTTTTTATTTTTATAGTTCTTTTCTTCCTGTGGACTGCCCCCTGGTGTTGTAGCAGATAGCAGGTGAGGCCGCCATCTTGGAGGGGCCCTCAGTAGCACATCACACTAGGGCCAATTTATACAATTGCCAGTTACTGTACCAGAAAACTGAAGTACCCGGAGATCTTCCGCCCAGTCCCAGGGAAAGCGTACAAACTCCATGCAGATAGTGATAAAGAGTTGGCCACTGTGTGATCAGAGAGCCAAAGCTTGACGGGTGTCACTGGAGCGCAACAATGAGAACCCGACCGTCTGGCTTAGACTTTCACTCTCATTTTAATATTATGTCATCTCTGTCCCAGCCGGACTCCGAGTTCTTCTCACTAGAAGGGACTGCAGGCTCTTGTAGCATGACTTCTTCTTGCTTTGAAGTTTCCCTTTCATGCTCTGTGTATTGTGTACAAAGCTGAAGGGAGGTCACAGAGGCAGGAAAAGAAGGGCCCTGGAGCTAGACGGCGCACAGTTGAGGCCCCCCTCAGGGAGCGTGCACAGTTGAGGCCCCCCTCAGGGAGCGTGCACAGTTGAGGCCCACCTCAGGGAGGGCTCACAGTTGAGGCGCAGCCCCCCCCCCCCCGCGGGAGCGCTCACAGTTGAGGCGCAGCCCCTCCCCCCCCCCCCCCGGGAGCGCTCACAGTTGAGGCGCAGCCCCTCCCCCCCCCCCGGGAGGGCTCACAGTTGAGGCGCAGCCCCTCCCCCCCGCGGGAGGGCTCACAGTTGAGGCGCAGCCCCTCCCCCCCGCGGGAGGGCTCACAGTTGAGGCGCAGCCCCTCCCCCCCGCGGGAGGGCTCACAGTTGAGGCGCAGCCCCTCCCCCCGCGGGAGGGCTCACAGTTGAGGCGCAGCCCCTCCCCCCGCGGGAGGGCTCACAGTTGAGGCGCAGCCCCTCCCCCCGCGGGAGGGCTCACAGTTGAGGCGCAGCCCCTCCCCCCGCGGGAGTGCTCACAGTTGAGGCGCAGCCCCTCCCCCCCCCGGGAGTGCTCACAGTTGAGGCGCAGCCCCTCCCCCCTGGGAGTGCTCACAGTTGAGGCGCAGCCCCCCCCTCCCCCGGGGGGGCTCACAGTTGAGGCGCAGCCCCCCCTCCCCCCGGGAGGGCTCACAGTTGAGGCGCAGCCCCCCCTCCCCCCGGGAGGGCTCACAGTTGAGGCGCAGCCCCCCCTCCCCCCCGGAGGGCTCACAGTTGAGGCGCAGCCCCCCCTCCCCCCCGGGAGGGCTCACAGTTGAGGCGCAGCCCCTCCCCCCCGGGAGGGCTCACAGTTGAGGCGCAGCCCCTCCCCCCCGGGAGGGCTCACAGTTGAGGCGCAGCAACCCCCCCCCCCAGGAGCGCTCACAGTTGAGGCGCAGCCCCCCCCCACCCCCCAGGGGAGTGCACACAGTTGAGGCCCCCCCAAGGAGAGCATACAGTTGAGGCAACCCCCCCCCCCCCTCTAGGGAGCGTGCACAGTTGAGGCAAAACCAGAGATATGAGGAGGTTGGGGAGTCATCGGCACTCCGAGGATGTGTTTCTAAGGTTTATTACGAGCCCATAGAGGGTTATTTACTAAAGCTGGAGAATGCAAAATCTAGTGCAGCTGTGCATAGCAACCAATCATTGTCCAGGTTTATTGTCAACGCTTAATTGAAGAGTCCTCCTTCACTTACCTCATCCTTCCATATTTTTTTGCTTTTAAATGTCCTTATTTCTTCTGAGAAATCCTCACTTCCTGTTCTTCTGTCTGTAACTCCACACAGTAATGCAAGGTTTTCTCCCTGGTGTGGAGTGTCCTGCTCGCCCCCTCCCTTGGACTAGAGGAGAGTCAGGACACTCTCTAATTTGCAGATAGAGAAAGGAGCTGTGTGTTAGTGGGCGTCCTGACTCTCCTTTAGTCCAAGGGAGGGGGCGAGCACGACACTCCCCACCAGGGAGAAAGCCTTGCATTACTGTGTGGAGTTAGACAGAAGAACAGGAAGTGAGGATTTCTCAGAAGAAATAAGGACATTTTGAAAGCAAAAATGGAAGGATGAGGTAAGTGAAGGAGGACAGCACTATGGTAAAGGAAGATATTTAGGAATTTTTTTTTTTTTTTACATTTACAACCCCTTTTTTAAGGTGAAAGAACAGGAGGGTTTACAACCCCTTCAACTTAAAAAAGAAAATATCGGCAGGTGGCTGCAGTATCGCCTCCTGACCGCCTGCAATCCTCCTCTCACCGATTTTTCTGAAGAGCAAACCCTCCGGATCGCTGTTCTGGGAAGGAGGCGGGGGGGCGTTTGTTTGGCAAACACTGCTACTATTGTGAAAGGATTCCGGATTCTAGAACGTTTTAGGTCACTAGAGACTGTTATAAGTTTCATTTTAACATATTAATAAATGTCCTGGGGGAGAGAAGGGCAATAAAAGTAACTGATTGAAAAGATACACCTACAATTTTTTACAGAGGGACAGAAAAAAAAGGAAGCTAATTGTAATCTCTTGGGGGCCGGCCTATTGGGGATAAAGTGATTCTAAAGGTTCTTTTATTAAAAAATAACACACATTTTATACTTGCCTGCCCTGTGTAATGATTTTGCACAGAGCAGCCCGGATCCTCCCCTTACCGGGATCCCCCGCTTACACGCCTGGCCCCTCCCCCCTACTGAGTGCCCCCATAGAAAGCTGCTTACTATGGGGGCGCTCATGTGGGCTCACTCCCAAGCCGGCTCTGTGTGTCACAGAGCGCATCTTGCCCCTGTGCCCCCTCCTCACTGGCTATGATTGACAGCAGAGGGAGCCAATGGTTACTGTTGCTGTATCTGAACCATTGAGGGAGAGCCCAGCTCTTGTGCACATTGCTGGATCAAGATTGGGCTCAGGTGAGGGATGATAAGGGGGGATGATATGGGCACTCAAAGGTTTTTACATTCATGTATGAAGGTAAAAATGCACTTGTTCTACAACCACTTTAAGAGCCAGTTCACACTGCTGCGATGCAGGAACCCTGCGAATCCACTGCGGGTTCCCACATTGCATGTTTCCCCGCGGCAGTTCACACTGCCCTATGCAAACTGCTGGGAGTGTCAGTTAAAAGTTTGACGCCCCCAAATCAGTTTGCAAATCTCAGTGCGATCTGCAAACTCCGACAGGAATTGGATTGCATGGGTGTGAACACCATGCGATCCGATTTTGCCACATAAATCGACAGAAGCGCCACCTAACAGCCAGCGTAAATATGCAACTAAGATACGACGGCGTAACAGACTCACGCCGCTCGTATCTTGGCAGAATTCCGGCGTATCTTGTTCTCTGAATACAGAAAAAAGATACGCCGGCTATTCTTAGAAGTAACGCAGCGTATCTCGAGATACGCCGACGTAAACTCTATCTGGATCTGGCCCTTAGTATTTTTGATATTGAAATGTGTAACTATATGGAACAGTCTGGGATGAAGGAAAAAATCCTGGATCGCCGCACTCCTCGGAAAACGATGTCTTTATTTAAGCAAACAAAATTTCAATAGAAAAAAACAGCCAAAATGCATGCAATCAAAAACGGTGAGGGGACAAGGAGAAAAGGGCTGACATGTTTCACATCATGTGATGCTTACTCGTTACTCGCTTACCCGTATATGGAACAGTCATTGGATGTTGTATGTTTGTGAACAAGCCTCTGTTTGATTCACACGGGGTTAACATTTTTTGTTTGCCCCCCCGGTGAGACGCGCTCCAAACAGAGGATTATCGGAAGGCTTTGTTCAGATTGCACGGGAAATGTTGGTTGCCTGGATGACCCTTGTAATTGTTTGTAGGTTATGGTGATGCTGGGAGTACAGAAACGATATGCTGAGTGTTCCTGGATCATATGAGATATATATAATAATATGATTTACAAAATGGGCTTCAGGGTTGTTTTATTATTTTTATTTTATTTAATAATGAATGTTTGTGTAATTTTTATTTTATGTTTCTGTGTAGGAGGACTGGATTTTGAAGCACACGTGTGGATTTTATTGGGATGTAAGACTCTTGTCGGCGCTGTTGAGCGGCAGTATTTGGAAGTCATGGTTCTGTAAGTAAAACCTCAATGTTATCCCTCCCAAATTGCTGCTTTTTGGGGGTACAGTCCTTGGAGGGGATCTTGTGTTGCCTCCATGAATTTTCCGCTGCTGCTGGATCACCGGGGTAATTTTTCAGTTTGCTAATGAATGTTTTCATGGGAGGAGAATAGATCGCCATTGCTGACCTTGTTGTGTTATTTGCCTGCTTGTCATGCTGGTCCTCCAGACTCTGCACAACCACTCTGCCAGTTAACTAAGACCCCTTTCACACTGGGGTGGCTTGCATGCGCTATTGCGCTAAAAATAGCGCCAGCAAACCGACCTAAAACAGCTGCTGCTGTTTCTCCAGTGTGGCTTCTCCGAGGGGCTTTCACATTGGAGTGGTGCGCTAGCAGGACGTAAAAAAAAGTCCTGCTAGCTGCATCTTTGGAGCAGTGTGTATACCGCTCCCGCCCCTTGAAATCAATGAGACAGTGCGGCTATACCGCCGGTAGGGGTGCAACTGATCAAAAACTCACTGTTCGGATTGTTCCTCGGGTCAGAGTCACGGATCTGATCACTACCATATATAGTTCCCCCACTGTAACGTCGACGTCCTTTCCCCCACTGTAACGTCGACGTCCTTTCCCCCACTGTAACGTCGACGTCCTTTCCCCCACTGTAACGTCGACGTCCTTTCCCCCACTGTAACGTCGACGTCCTTTCCCCCACTGTAACGTCGACGTCCTTTCCCCCACTGTAACGTCGACGTCCTTTCCCCCACTGTAACGTCGACGTCCTTTCCCCCACTGTAACGTCGACGTCCTTTCCCCCACTGTAACGTCGACGTCCTTTCCCCCACTGTAACGTCGACGTCCTTTCCCCCACTGTAACGTCGACGTCCTTTCCCCCACTGTAACGTCGACGTCCTCTCCCCCACTGTAACGTCGACGTCCTTTCCCCACTGTAACGTCGACGTCCTTTCCCCCACTGTAACGTCGACGTCCTTTCCCCACTGTAACGTCGACGTCCTTTCCCCCACTGTAACGTCGACGTCCTTCCCCCACTGTAACGTCGACGTCTTCCACTGTAACGTCGACGTCCTCTCCCCCACTGTAACGTCGACGTCCTCTCCCCCACTGTAACGTCGACGTCCTCTCCCCCACTGTAACGTCGACGTCCTCTCCCCCACTGTAACGTCGACGTCTCCCCACATCTCACCTAGGCCCACCCCCTGCGGGGTGTACCAAAATGGTCGCCGCTCCAGAGCTAGGCTGAAGCCGTGGCCTTTCCTATGGCTGCAATCCCCAGATCGCGTGGTGTGCCGATCCAAACGCGGCGACCCGTTCGGATAGCGGATCAATGATGATCCGTTGCACCCCCTAGCCGCCAGCAATGCGCCTCTAACCCTTTCTCGCCCGCTAGCGGGGGTAAAACCGTCCCAATAGCGCCACAAAATTAGTGCTAAAAATAGCGGCGCTTTACTGCCACCTCACCTGCCGCCCAGTGTGAAAGGGGCCTAAGAACTCCTCCTGATCTGCACATCACAGAAAATACTTGAGTTTGAGTAGTCACAGGGAGCTGTGACTTGGCTCGGGTGCCCCCATAGCAAAATGCTTGCTGTGGGGGCACTGAACAAGAGGGAGGGGCCAGGATCACAGAAGAGGGACCCGAGAAGAGGAGGATCATGGCAGTTTAAAGTGATTGTAAAGTCTGTTATAAGGGGGGGGGGGACGACAAAACATGTTATACTTGCCTGCTCTGTGTAATGGTTTTGTTAAAACCATTAAAACTGTTAAATCGCATGACAAGTCGCTTAGTGAGGAAAAAAAAAAAAAGGGACAAAGTTCCTCGTTCTTGTGAAATGTGTGTTTTATTTTTAAATTAATGCGTGTAAAAAAAGGAACGCACAAGAGAGTGAGTTTCTTGCACAGTCAGGCTAACAGACACGATTGGGCCAGAATCATACATTTTTCATGTTTTCATTTTAAAGTATTTAGGCCCCGTTCAATTTTTATTCTTTTACATTTTATTTTAACAATGGGCTATAAAAAGGTTAAAATAAAAAATGCAAAACGCAAATCGTGACAAAATCGCGGTAAAAACTCAGTACTTGCCTTTTTGATGCAGGTCCATTGGATTCTATTCCATGCAAAACGCTGCTTTTTGCAGGAAAAAAGTCCCCGACCCTTTCCAAGAAACACAGAGGCACAAAAAAGCATTGATGTGAACACGTTCCATAGGAAACCATGTTAAACAATTTCCCTGCATTTCTGCAAAATGCATCAAAAAAAGCATTAGTGTGAATGGAGCCTTCCAGGCAGGCCCGGGCATTTTAGACTGAGCACCCGGGGGGGGGGGGGGCGCTTCGGGGGTGGTTAATGATGAGATGGGGGGTTCCAGCACCTTGTACCTCTGGACCCCATTACATGGCACCACACCTCTGGGCCCCTTTGCATTATACAGCACCCTGCACCCCTGAGCCCCTTTGCATTATACAGCACTCTGGACCCTTTTACATTACACAGCACCCTGCACCTCTGGGCCCCTTTTCCATTACACAGCACCCTGCACCTCTGGGCCCCTTTTCCATTACACAGCACCCTGCACCTCTGGGCCCCTTTTACATTACACAGCACCCTGCACCTCTGGGCCCCTTTTCCATTATACAGCACCCTGCACCTCTGGGCCCCTTTTCCATTATACAGCACCTTGCACCTCTGGGCCCCTTTTCCATTATACAGCACCTGCACCTCTGGGCCCCTTTTCATTATACAGCACCCTGCACCTCTGGGCCCCTTTTCCATTATACAGCACCCTGCACCTCTGGGCCCCTTTTCCATTATACAGCACCCTGCACCTCTGGGCCCCTTTTCCATTATACAGCACCCTGCACCTCTGGGCCCCTTTTCCATTATACAGCACCTCTGGGCCCCTTTTCCATTATACAGCACCCTGCACCTCTGGGCCCCTTTTCCATTATACAGCACCCTGCACCTCTGGCCCCTTTTCCATTATACAGCACCCTGCACCTCTGGGCCCTTTTCCATTATACAGCACCCTGCACCTCTGGGCCCCTTTTCCATTATACAGCACCCTGCACCTCTGGGCCCCTTTCCATTATACAGCACCTCTGGGCCCTTTTCCATTATACAGCACCCTGCACCTCTGGGCCCCTTTTCCATTATACAGCACCCTGCACCTCTGGGCCCCTTTTCCATTATACAGCACCCTGCACCTCTGGGCCTTTTCCATTATACAGCACCCTGCACCTCTGGGCCCCTTTTCCATTACACAGCACCCTGCACCTCTGGGCCCCTTTTCCATTACACAGCACCCTGCACCTCCGGGCCCCTTTTACATTATACTGCACCTCTGGGCCCCTTTTACATTATACAGCACCTCTGGGCCCCTTTTCCATTATACAGCACCCTGCACCTCTGGGCCCCTTTTCCATTATACAGCACTCTGGGCCCCTTTTCCATTATACAGCACCCTGCACCTCTGGGCCCCTTTTCCATTATACTGCTGGGTTTTCCCCTACACCTCTGGGCCCCTTTTCCATTATACAGCACCCTGCACCTCTGGGCCCCTTTTCCATTATACAGCACCTCTGGGCCCCTTTTCCATTATACAGCACCCTGCACCTCTGGGCCCCTTTTCCATTATACAGCACCCTGCACCTCTGGGCCCCTTTTCCATTATACAGCACCCTGCACCTCTGGGCCCCTTTTCCATTATACAGCACCCTGCACCTCTGGGCCCCTTTTCCATTACACAGCACCCTGCACCTCTGGGCCCCTTTTCCATTACACAGCACCCTGCACCTCCGGGCCCCTTTTACATTATACAGCACCCTGCACCTCTGGGCCCCTTTTACATTATACAGCACCCTGCACCTCTGGGCCCCTTTTACATTATACAGCACCCTGCACCTCTGGGCCCCTTTTACATTATACAGCACCCTGCACCTCTGGGCCCCTTTTACATTATACAGCACCCTGCACCTCTGGGCCCCTTTTACATTATACAGCACCTCTGGGCCCCTTTTCCATTATACAGCACCCTGCACCTCTGGGCCCCTTTTCCATTATACAGCACTCTGGGCCCTTTTCCATTATTATACACCCTGCACTCTGGGCCCCTTTTCCATTACACAGCACCCTGCATCTCTGGGCCCCTTTTACATTACACAGCACCCTGCACCTCCGGGCCTTTTACATTATATGCACCTCTGGGCCCTTTTACATTATACAGCACCCTGCACCTCTGGGCCCTTTTACATTATACAGCACCCTGCACCTCTGGGCCCCTTTTACATTATACAGGCACCCTGCACCTCTGGGCCCTTTTACATTATACAGCACCCTGCACCTCTGGGCCCCTTTTACATTACACAGCACCCTGCACCTCTGGGCCCCTTTTACATTATACTGCACCTCTGGGCCCCTTTTACATTATACAGCACCTCTGGGCCCCTTTTACATTATACAGCACCCTGCACCTCTGGGCCCCTTTTACATTATACAGCACCCTGCACCTCTGGGCCCCTTTTACATTATACAGCACCCTGCACCTCTGGGCCCCTTTTACATTACACAGCACCCTGCACCTCTGGGCCCCTTTTACATTATACTGCACCTCTGGGCCCCTTTTACATTATACAGCACCTCTGGGGCCTTTTACATTATACAGCACCTGCACCTCTGGGCCCCTTTTACATTATACAGCACCCTGCACCTCTGGGCCCCTTTTACATTATACAGCACCCTGCACCTCTGGGCCCCTTTTACATTATACAGCACCTCTGGGCCCCTTTTACATTATACAGCACCTCTGGGCCCCTTTTACATTACACAGCACCCCACAGTTTTACACCCCCCTAACAGTTCTGGACCCCCTGCATGTTACGCAGACCTCCCTACAGTGCAGACCCTCCCCCTCCATTACAGCCCCCCTCTACAATACAGCCTATGGCCAGTCCGGGCCTGCTTCCAGGTATCGAGTGCACACTGTCTGCTGGCACCAGCTGATTGTTCTGTACACAGGCAGAACGGTGATCTGTCAGTAAGGCATTGATCCTGTGTTCCTGCAAAGCAGGGACACGGATCTATTACTTCCTTCTAATAAAAGCACCTCCCACACAGTAGTAAATCACTAGCTAGGCACACAGTTAAAATTTTGATCACCCCTGATGTTGTAACCCCCTTTCCAGCCAGTCTAATTAGTACAGTGACAGTGCATATTTTTAGCACTAATTACTGTATGATGCGACTGGTCCTCAAAAAAATAAAAATAAAAAAGTGTCGGTGTCCCGACTGTTTCCTGCAGTATTGCAGTCCCGTTATAAGTCGCTGATCACCACCATTGCTAGTAGAATTTTTATTTTATTTTTATTCCATAAACATATCACATAGTTTGTAGATTATTATTTTAGAAAAAAAGCTTACTGTGAAAAGAACGAAGTTGCTCAAGGCAGGAACACAACAAATACGATTGTCCTTGTCTTGTGCACACAAAAGCGTGGTGTTGGTGTGCACTGGGGGGAAAAAAAATGTAGACCTGCTGCATTTCTTTGCAGCTCGGCACCCCAACACGCTGCAACGGCTCTTCAGCACAACAGTCTGCTGTTCAGAGAATGAAGTTGCAATGTGTTGTAGTAATGCATTGCTGTGTGTGTGTGTGTGTGTGTGTGTACAACGAACCGCAGCACACACGTTGTGCACACCTTACAAAGCGGTTGTAAACTCTTCTATATAACTACTGAAGTGACGGGCCTCTGATACGCAGCGATGAAACAAATCCTCCTCCATGAGTTGTACCCAGGGGCGGACTGACCATTGGGGGCTCTCGGGCACTGCCTGAGGGCCCCATGCCACTAGGGGGCCCCATCTTGGTTACCAGGCTCAATAAAACCAGGGACAGTATGTAAAAATCGGTGTTTTTTTTATTTTTTATTTTTTTACATCTGTCCCTGATATGTCGGAAACCGACATGCTTTTGATGTGAAAATCCTGAGATTTCAGCTGCCCTGCCTCCTGGCGTGGTGGCCATCTGTAATCCTGGGGGCCCCATGAGTAGTCAGTCCGCCCCTGGTTGTACCTGTTTATTTACAGTTGGGGTTTCCCCCTACATCCATTCAAAGTGCACAATTTACACAGTGGGGTTGATTTACTAAAACTGGGGAGTGATCTGATGAAGCTGTGCATGGCAGCCAATCAGCTTCTAACTTCAGCTCGTTCAATTAAAGTTGTTGTATAAGTTCGCTTTTTTTTTATTATTATAACAAATGTCATACTTGCCTCCTACTGTGCAGCTCGTTTTGCAGAGTGTGGCCCCGATCCTCCTTTTCTGGGGTCCCACGGCGGCTCTCTTGGCTCCTCCCCCGCAATGGATAACCAGGAGCCATCGGTAACGGCACAGTTAAAGGGTCACTAAAGGAAACATTTTTTTTTTAGCTAAATGGCTTCCTTTACTTTACTGCAGTCCTGGTTTTATGTCCTCATTGTTCGTTTTTGCTCTGATGTTGGTGTAATTCTTCTCTGTTCTGGACACTTCCTGGTTGTCTGTTTCCTGATGACCACAGTAGTGGGAGCTTCTAGTTTCATTCTAGTTTCATTTTCCAAACCATCACTGCTCTATGGCTCTGTATAGCACAGAGGCAGGAAATAACATGCAAAGACGAAACTAGATGTAAAAACAGAACTGAAACTACAGGTACATTATATGATTGATTTTTTATCTATTTTTATTCGTTTTTAAAAGGAATCGGTTGATTATTATGTCTCTATACCCTGTAAACAGTCATTTCAGAAAAAAAGCAGACGTCCCATTGCTTGTGCGCATGTGCCAATCACTTTGGCAAATGCAGACACGGAGGGATATCTCCTAAACTGGGCAGGTTTAGGAGATCTCCAGAGTAGCTACAGGTAAGCCTTAATATAGGCTTATCTGTAGCATCAAGTAAAAAAAAAAAAGGCCAGGGTCAATGGCCAGGAAACTCCCAAGACCTTTGTAACGGAAGCCCAAATGGGACAGGGGTTAACGCCGTTTAAAGCGGAGCTCCACCCGCATTTTTATTTTTTTTTCAAAGTCGGCAGCTACTAACGGTGTAGCTGCTGACTTTGAATAAGGACACTTACCTGTCCTAGGCGCCCGCGCTGACGGCCCCCGCCGATGCCGATCCTCGATCCCGGCACCGCCATCCACAGTCAGGGAAACAGGCAGTGAAGCCGTGCGGCTTCACTGCCCGTTTCCTACTGCGCATGTGCGAGCGACGCGGCGCTTTGTGAATGGTCCGGCTGCTTTCTGGGATACACACAGTTCAGACAATGCAGTGCGGATTCACAAGAAGACACCCAGAAGAGGAGGAGGAAGAAAACAGCACCGCGGATCGTGAGGGCAGATTCGGGACTTCCGCATAGCAACAGCCTATTTAGGGTGAGTATTTTTTTTTTTTTTTCCATTTCATTTTTTTTTTTTTTTTTTTTTTTTTTTTCAGATTTAAAAAAAAAAAATATATATCAGGGTGGAGCTCCGCTTTAAGATATTCCATTCTGAACCCAAGACAGCTTATCAACACTCCACAGTCAGGCAAACGAACCCCAATAACGAGACACAGCTCTGTTTGAGGTTCAAAACTAATAGACACTTTAACCACTTAAGGACCGCCGCATGTACATTTACGTCGGCAGAATGGCACCGACAGGCACATCAACGTATACATACGTTGGTGCCTTGGGGGGTCCGATCGGACCCCCCCCCCCCCGTACATGCGGCGGTCCGCGCGGCTGTAGGCGCAATCCGACAAGAGGGGGCGGCTATTCGTTTTTGTCCACCCCCTCCGGATCGCTCCCAGCCAATGTGCCCGCCCTGTCACTTCCTCCTCCTGTGTAAACACAGGAAGGAGGAAGCGATGTGATCTCTCCCTCTGCGTTTTTTTCAACCACCGCTGAGGAGAGATCACATCACAGTAAGTCCTGCACTAACACTACACATGTCACATTTAACCCCCCCTGATCGCTCCCCCCTGTCAGTGTCACTGAATGCAGTAATCATACATGTATGATTACTGTATTTAGTGTCAGTGTGACGGTCAGTTAGTCTTAGGTCCTGGGTAGCCCCTGTACCCCCCCCCCCCCCCAATAAAGTTTTAACCCCTTGATCACCGCCCTAGTTAACCCTTTCACTCCCTATTGCCAGCATCACTAAGCGATCATTTTTCTGATCGCTGTATTAGTGTCGCTGTTCCCGCTAGGTAGCTAATTTTTTTTTTTTTTACTAAAGACATGTGGCTAAATACATTTTGGCCTAAATGTTTGACTAAAATTTAGTTTATTGATTTTTCTTATAACAAAAAGTAAAAAATATTGTTTTTTTTTCAAAAATGTTGCTTTATTTTTGTATATAGCGCAAAAAATAAAAATCGCAGAGGCGATCAAATACCACCAAAAGAAAGCTCTATTTGTGGGAAGAAAAGGACGCAAAATTTGTTTGGGAGCCACGTCGCACGACCGCGCAATTGTCTGTTAAAGCGACGCAGTGCCGAATCGCAAAAAACCCTTGGGTCATTTGGCAGCATATTGGTCCGGGTCTTAAGTGGTTAATGGGAAAATCAGGCTATTATATACAGTTAGTAGCCAAAATGAACAATGACTCCACCCACATCACACAATGAGCCCAATACACATCTTTTATGGTAGACATTCTGGCACCATCTCTGACATAATTTACATGAGCTAATTAACTAATCATTTACCCAGACAAGGTGACTCTGAGATATGACCTTTCAAGGTAGACATCCCGGCTCCTCTCACCTGCTATACAATACACATTCTTTTAGTAGACATAATTTACATGAGCTAATTAACTACAGCTGATAAGTCGGACATCTGACATTTAGACTGTCTGTTAACTTGCAATACACATTTATCATCAATGGCCCTTCACACAATACAGAGTCAGTTAGCACCACACAATGGAAGACCCTTAGAATCCATACTAGATTCATGTACGTCACAACAGGCGACATTAACACCTAAGGTTCCCTTCACACGTGCGGACCGTTTTTTGCTTTTTTTTCATCCGTTTTTTTTCATCCGTTTTTTTTTTTTTGTTAGAACTTTATTTTTATTACATATTTTGATGAAAAACGGATGTTGGTGGATCGGATGTTAAACGGATCGTCCGCTAACATCCATTTTTCGTCCGTTCCGTTTTTTTGACGGAAGAAAAATAGGGTTTTCTTCTGTTCAAAAAAAAAACGGAGCTTAACGGAGACGGATGTTAACGGATGGGTGTGAAAGGACCCATAGGAAAGCATTGCGGTCCGTAAACGGACGAACGGTCCGCACGTGTGCAAGGACCCTAACAGTATGTGTTCCCACATGGAATAAGTCACTCTTTCAATTAACCTGTTGAGTTCAGAATCAACAACCTGTAAATAGTTCTTACAGATATCCTGAAAATATATTGTGAATTACAGATCCATGTTAAAGCAATCCAAGATCATTTCTCAGTCATCCTATGCGGACATCGGATGATTTTAGACATACGAGTCATCTGTGAAGCTGAAACAGGAGTATCTCATACTTTTCAAGAGCTTCTGGGTCCCACGGGCCATTCCGTTACAACCTTTATCCCATTGAGAACTTGTGGTCAATCCTCAAGCGGCGGTGGAACAAAAACCCCCACAAATTCTGACAAACTCCAAGCGTTGATTATGCAAGAATGGGTGGCCATCAGTGGCGGTGCGTCCATTGAGGGCGCTGGAGCGCCACCCCCTCTGGCTACCGCACACACCACTGACAATATACATAGATTCATGCATTACATTGCATGAATCTATGTATTGCCGCCGAATATTCAGGTGGCCGGCCCCCTGGTGAGTGCCGGCCATCTGAATAACAGCAGCTGCGGAAGTGCCTTTCGGAGCCGGCAGCTCTCATAGGTTTTCTGATTACAGCCCTCAGGCTGTAGTCGGCTTCCGGATGCTTATCCTCGGGACACACGGTATGTGCCTTCCTTGGATAAGAGTGACAGGCGTCTCAGCCAATCAGGTTACCAGTAACCTGATTGGCTGAAGCGTCAACGAGAGCGGAAGAGTCAACGAGAGCGGAAGAACACATCGAGGGACAGAAGAAGCACAACTGACCCCAGGTAAGTGCCGGGGGGGGGGTATTTTACGTGGCACAGTGGCGTTTGTTTGCGCCCCCCCAAAAATTTTGATCACCAGCCGCCACTGGTGGCTATCAGTCAGGGTGTGGCCCAGAAGTTCATTGACGGCATGCCAGAGAAAATTGTAGAGGTCTTGAAAAAGAACGGTCATGACTGCAAATATTGACTCTGCATAAACTTCATGTCATTGACAATAAAAGCCTTTTACACTTATGAAGTGCTTGCAATTATACCTCAGTATCCCATAGTAACATCTGATGAAAGATGTAAAAACACTGAAGCAGCAGACTTTGTGAAAATTTATATTTTGTGTTCTCAACTTTTGACCACAACGAAGTATGATGTCATACTCATGTAAACGCCAATGCTGCTCTGTATTAGCCCTGATATGATGAATCTCCTGAATATGAAATGTCCGCTGCTGTTGAAGGAGGCGGCAAGATTTCATCTCTCGTCGCCGTCTTTCCTCTCTGATATTACTGGACAGGAAATCAAATGTTTTTGTTTGGGAGAATAACTACTCCCCACGCCTCCACATTCCTGTTGGAAATGCTTTGTTCTGATAATGTCCTGCAGTGTTTACATATTTGCAACCCAAAATTCTAAGGCCGTTCACACACAACCGTTTTTCGGGTTCTAAAAAAAGTTTTTTTTTTTATGTCATTAAAAACTATCGTTTGTCGGCTCCAGAGCATTTTTCACGATCTAAAAAATGGGCATTAAAAATTTCGAAGATGCGCTCTTTTTCCACAACGTTTTTAACGGTGTCGTTTTTAAGGTTTTAAAAAATGGTCGTGTGGGCTTTAACGACATGAAAATTCCACGCATGCTCAGAAGCAAGTTATGAGCCGTGAGTGCTCGTAAAACTAGCGTTCGTAATGAAGTAAGCACATTCATCACGCTGTAACAAACTGAAAAGCGCGAATCGTCTTTTACTAACACAGTATAAGCTAAAGCAGCCCAAAGGGTGGCGCCATCCGAATGGAACTTCCCCTTTATAGCGCCGTTGTAGGTGTTGTACGTCACCGCGCTTTGCTAGAGCATTTTTTTTTTCACTATCGTGTGTAGGCAAGGCCGTTTTAATGATCGGGTTGAAAAAAACATAGTTTTTTCTAGACCCTTAAAAACGTCATTTTTTTTTTAGAGCCCGAAAAATGGTCATGTGTACACGGCATAAGAATTATTATTATTTTTATAGTTGCCACTTTATATGATTACCCACCATAGATACAGTGCATCAGCGCTTCCCTATTTCCGCATCTTGTTATGTTACAGCTAGGGTTGTCCTGATACCAGTATCGGTATGGGGACCGATACTGAGTATTTGCGTAAGTACTTGTACTCCTGCAAATACCCCCGATACCTAAATAGAATACTCCCGCACCCCCCCCCCGCCACTGCCGCTGAATCGCAAGCCGCTGCATGGGTTAAACGGCATGCGGGAACATCACAGCTTTCATTTGAATAGCTGTAGTGTTCCCGCTGCATATAGACACTCCCCCTTGCTCGGGATTGGATGGGTGATCGTGATCTGTCCAATCCCGAGCAAGGGGGAGTGTCTATATGCGCGGGCAAAACAGCTATTCAAATGAATGCTGTGATGTTCTCCGTGCGGCGGCGGCTAGGTATGGGGGGACATGGCTGCATATGTGGGGGACATGGCTGCATTTGGGGACACATTTAAAAAAAGTATCGGTATTCGGTATCGGCGAGTACTTGGGGGAAAAAAGTATCGGTACTTGTACTCGGTCCTAAAAAAAGTGGTATCGGGACAACCCTAGTTACAGCCTTCTTCCAAAAATGGATTCAATTAATTATTTTCCTCAAATCTCTACAAACAATCCCCCATAATTACAACGGGAACGAAGTTTGTTTATAATCTTTGCAAATGTATTTAACCCCTGGCCATAGGGGAATGACGTTATGGTCATCCCCTCGCCGATGAGATTGGACGGTGCACAACGTCCTGTCTTCACGGCATTCTAGGGCGCGCGCGCCGCCGGCGGCACCACTCTCGATCCCTTGCCCGACGGCTGCGATTGCCGCCAGGCACCCGCGATTTCCGGCAATCCCGATTTCCCTACAGTTAGAACACACTTTAGGACACATTTTAACCCCTTCATCGCCCCCTAGTGTTAACCCCTTCTCTGCCAGTCACATTTACACAGTAATCAGTGCAGTTTTATTGCACTAATCGCTGTGTAAATGTGAATGGTCCCAAAAACGTGTCAAAAGTGTCCGATATGTCTGCCGCAACGTCACGGTCACAAAAAGAAAACGCAGATCCCCGCCATTACTAGTAAAAAAAAAAAAAAAAAAAAAATGCCATAAATCTATCACCTATTTTGTAGACGCTATAACTTTTGCGCAAACCAATCAATATACGATTATTGCGTTTTTTTTTTTTTTTTACCAAAAATACGTAGAATACATATCGGTCTAAACTGAGGGGGAAAAAAAGTTTTTTAAAAAAAAATATTGGGATATGTATTAAATAAAAAGGAAAAAATATTGTGTTTTTTTTTTTTTAAATTGTCGCTCTTTTGTTTATAGCGCAAAAAATAAAAACCACAGAGATGATCAAATACCACTAAAAGAAATCTCTATTTGTGTAGGGAAAAAAACATAACGATTTAATTTGGGTACAGTGTTGCCTGACCGCGCAATTGTCATTCAAAGTGCAACAGCGCTGAAAACTAAAAATTGGTCTGGGCAGGAAGGGGGTGAAAATGCCCTGTATGGAAGGGGTTAAAATGACAAAATCCCATGTACATAAGTATTCAGTCTTTGTCATGACCCTCAAAGTTTAGCTCAGGTGCCCCCTGTTTCCACCGATCATCCTTGACATGTTTCTATAACTTGATTGTCCACCTGTGGTAAATTCAGTTGATTGGACATGATTTGGAAAGGCACACACCTGTCTATATTAGGTCCCACATTTATAAGTGCATGTCAGAGCACAAGCCAAGCCATGGAGTCCAAGGAATTGTTTGTAGACCTCCAACAGGATTGTATGGAGGGACAGATCGGGGGAAGGGTACAGAAAAATGTCTTCCGTATTGAAGGTCCCAATGAGCTCAGTGACCTCCATTATCAGTAAATGGAAGAAGTTTGGAACCACCAGGACTAGGGTTGTCCAGATACCGATACCGAGTATTTGCGGGAGTACTTGTACTCGCGCAGATGCTCCCGATACCTAAATAGAATACTTATTTTGTATTTATCAACATGTTCTGTGAAAATTCTTTGAGTTTTTAACTACTGCGTGACAAGAAAATAAAACATTTTTATTAATTTTTACTTATTTTTATTCTTTTATAATGTCTTGAGTTAGAGTTCTTCATAATTCTAAAGAAAATATCCTTAGTCTGTATTGTGGTTTGAAAACTGTCACATGACATTTAAAAAAGTATCGGTATTCGGTATCGGCAAGTACATGAAAAAAAATATCGGTACTTGTACTCGGTCCTAAAAAAGTGGTATCGGGACAACCCTAACCAGGACTCTTAATAGTGCGGGCCGCTCGGTCAAACTGAGCGATCGGGGGCGAAGGGCCTTAATTTAGGGAGGTGACCATGAACCTGATGGTCACTCTGACAGAGCTCCAGTGTTTCTCTGGGAAGAGTGGAGAACCTTCCAGAACAACCATCTCTGCAGCACTCCACCAATCAGGCCTGTATGGAAGCCACTCCTCGGTAAAAGTCGCATGACAGCCCACCTGTAGTTCACCAAAAGGCACCTGAAAGACTCTGACCATGAGAAAAAAAATTCTCTGGGCTGATGGAACAAAAATTAAACTCTTTGGCCTGAATGGCAAGCGTCATGTCTGGAGGAAACCCGACACCGCTCATCACCTGGCCAATTGCATCCCTACAGTGAAGCATGGTGGTGGCAACATAATGCTGTGGAGATGTTTTTCGGTGGCAGGATTGAGGGAAAGATGAATGCAGCAATGTACAGAGTAGGGTTGTCCAGATATCGATACTAGTATCGGAACCGATACCGAGTATTTGCAGGAGTACTTGTACTCGCGCAAATGCTCCCGATGCCTAAATAGAATACTTTTTTTGTATTTATCAACATGTTCTGTGAAAATTCTTTGAGTTTTTTACTACTGCGTGACAAGAAAATAAAACATTTTTATTAATTTTTGCTCATTTTTATTCTTTTATAATGTCTTGAGTTAGAGTTCTTCATAATTCTGAAGAAAATATCCTTAGTCTGTATTGTGGTTTGAAAACTGTCACATGACATTTAAAAAAAGTATCGGTATTCAGTATCGGCGAGTACATGAAAAAAAGTATCGGTACTTGTACTCAGTCCTAAAAAAGTGGTATCGGGACAACCCTAGTACAGAGATATCCTTGATGAAAACCTGCTTCAGAGCGCTCTAGACCTCAGACTGAGGTGAAGGTTCATCTTCCAACAGGAAAACGACCCTAAGCACACAGCCAAGATAACAAAGGAGTGGCTGCGGGACAACTCTGTGAATGTCCTTGAGTGGCCCGGCCAGAGCCCAGACTTGAACTTGATTAAACTTCTCTGGAGAGATCATCATACTCCAAGAATTGAGGCTGTAATTGGTGCCAAAGGTGCTTCAACAAAGTTTCGGGCAAAGGCTGAGATACTTATGTACTTGAGATTTATTTTTATTTTTTCTGTTTTAGGTATTTTTTTTATAAATTTGCAAAGATTTCAAACGTCTCATGTTGTCATTATGGGGGATTGTTTGTAGAATTTTGAGGAAATTAATGAATGTAATACATTTTGGAATAAGGCTTTAACATAAAATGTGGAAAAAGTGAAGCGCTGTGAATACTTTCCGGATACACTGTCGATTTGGAAAGAATGGTAATCAGAGATTACTTCTGCTTTTTAAGTGTTAGTAAACCCAGGACTCTGGATTCACTATATCGGGTCTCCCACAGAACATGGAAATGCAATTTTAGTAAATATAAACTGCTAAATTCCTTTTTCTCATCGGCAGTATATAGCAGTCTTGTGACTTTTACTTAATTATCTTAAAAAACAAAAAAAAATTATTTTGTCTTTTTTCAGAAACGGTTTGCATATACAGGCATAGAAAAAAAAAAGCCTAAAAGCAGTAGTCACAATGCACATGAGCTCATCAATGATGACAAATAACATTTACTTACATGCCAATTTGAAACGTACAGTGCAGAAAATAAGTATTTGAACACCCTGCTATTTTGCAAGTTCTCCCACTTGGAAATCATGGAGGGGTCTGAAATTGTCATCGTAGGTGCATGTCCACTGTGAGAGACATAATCCAAAAAAAATATTCCAGAAATCACAATGTATGATTTTTTTAACTATGTATTTGTATGATACAGCTGCAAATAAGTATTTGAACACCTGAGAAAATCAATGCTTCTTACAGAGCCACTCCTTGGTTATCCTGGCTGTGTGCTTCGGGTCATTGTCATGTTGGAAGACCCAGCCTAGACCCATCTTCAAAGCTCTAACTGAGGGAAGGAGGTTGTTGCCCAAAATCTCGCAATACATGGCCCCGGTCATCCTCTCCTTAATACAGTGCAGTTGCCCTGTCCCATGTGCAAAAAAACACCCCCAAAGCATGATGCTACCACCCCCATGCTTCACAGTAGGGATGGTGTTCTTGGGATGGTACTCATCATTCTTCTTCCTCCAAACACGGTTAGTGGAATTATGACCAAAAAGTTCTATTTTGGTCTCATCTGACCACATGACTTTCTCCCATGACTCCTCTGGATCATCCAAATGGTCATTGGCAAACTTAAGACGGGCCTTGACATGTGCTGGTTTAAGCAGGGGAACCTTCCGTGCCATGCATGATTTCAAACCATGACGTCTTAGTGTATTACCAACAGTAACCTTGGAAACGGTGGTCTCAGCTCTTTTCAGGTCATTGACCAGCTCCTCCCATGTAGTCCTGGGCTGATTTCTCACCTTTCTTAGGATCATTGAGACCCCACGAGGTGAGATTTTGCATGGAGCCCCAGTCCGAGGGAGATTGACAGTCATGTTTAGCTTCTTCCATTTTCTAATGATTGCTCCAACAGTGGACCTTTTTCCACCAAGCTGCTTGGCAATTTCCCTGTAGCCCTTTCCAGCCTTGTGGAGGTGTACAATTTTGTCTCTAGTGTCTTTGGACAGCTCTTTGGTCTTGGCCATGTTAGTAGTTGGATTCTTACTGATTGTATGGGGTGGACAGGTGTCTTTATGCAGCTAATGACCTCAAACAGGTGCATCTAATTTAGGATAATAAATGGAGTGGAGGTGGACATTTTAAAGGCAGACTAACAGGTCTTTGAGGGTCAGAATTCTAGCTGATAGACAGGTGTTCAAATACTTCTTTGCAGCTGTATCATACAAATAAATAGTTAAAAAATCATAAATTGTGATCTCTGGAATTTTTTTTTGGATTATGTCTCTCACAGTGGACATGCACCTACGATGACAATTTCAGACCCCTCCATGATTTCCAAGTGGGAGAACTTGCAAAATAGCAGGGTGTTCAAATTCTTATTTTCTGCACTGTAAGTCCATTCTGCCCCCCTGAAACAAAGGGCTGCTCTACAAATTGTCAGAATGATCGGTAACTCTGCTCCCATGTGCAGAACAAGGAAGAAGGGAGACGATAGGAGGGGACAGGAGTCGGAGGAGGGAGAAAAGGATAAAAAGGAGTCTTGTGACTACTATCAGTGCCTGGTTAAAGCTTGTAGGAGGAGTTTTCATTCTGCACTGACTGTCTTATGAGGATGCATGACCCTTGACCCTCTGGACTGTGCTGATTGGCCTTGTGCTGCTTACATGCACCCTTCCAAAAAAAAAAAAAACAAGCAATACACCAAACTGAGCATTTGCATCCTGTCTACGTTATTATTATTATTATTATTAGTAGTAGTAGTATTTAGGTACTTGTATAGCGCCATCATTTTACGCAGCGCTTTACATATACAATGTACATTCACATCAGTCCCTACCCTCAAGGAGCTTACAATCTAGGGTCCCTAACTCACATTCATATACTAGGGCCAATTTAGGCAGAAGCCAATTAACCTACCAGCGTGTCTTTGGAGTGTGGGAGGAAACCGGAGTACCCGAAGGATACCTACGCAGGCACAGGGAGAACATGCAAACTCCAGGCAGGTAGTGCCATGGTCGGGATTCGAACCAGCAACCCTTTTTACTGCTAGGCAAGAGTGCTGCCTCACTGGCTCTGTATTATCAGGAAATATACTGGGGACTGTGTAAGAAGGGGTGGATCAGAGAAGACCGGATCAAATGGCCTTTTTACATTTTAACGGTGCATTACAAGAATGCTTTTCTGAATATACAGTCTGATTTTTCTGTTGTGGGTTTAGTAACACTTTAACACCACACAGCATGCATTACTGTGCACATGTGAAGCAATGCATTGTAGTGCATGGTTGTGTGTTTTTTATATTTCGGTAGTACAGCAGTGTGTTGCAACATGTTGATGCGCATTGTAACACATTTTTGTGCACTGCAGTAAAATGCAGGATGTCTAATTTTTGTATTTATTTTTTTCCCCAGCACAAAAATGTGTTTTTGCTGGAGTTTCAAAGTGGTTGTAAACCCTTCCATATACCCGGTGAAGTGACTGGCGGAGTCTGTGACAGAGACTCTATACCACGTGATCGGCTGTGTCCAATCACGGCTGATTCGATGTAAAAACGGCTGATCACTCGCGTCTGACAGACATGAGTACATGAGAGCTGATCGGCTGATCTCCTGACTGGGGGGTCTGTGTTGATTATCAGCACATCCCCCTCCCCATGGATGCCCACCCAAGACCACCAAGGATGGCCACCACTGATGCCACCAGGTATGGCATCCCTGGTGGCAGTGTGCCAAAACCTGATGCCTATCAGTGCTCACCAGCAATACCTGCCAGTGCCTCCTAATCAGTGATGCCCATCAGTGCCACCCATAAGTATCAATCAGTGCAGCCTATCGGTGTCGCATATCAGTGCCACCTCATCCATGTATATCAGTGCCACCTTATTAGTGCCCGTGGGTGAAGGAGAAAACATACTTATTTTCAAAATGTTATAACAAACAGACATTCTTCTTCTTTTCTTAGATTTCTGTCCTTATTTTTTGCTAAACAAATAAAAATAAAAAACCTGCAGAGGTGATCAAATATATCACCAAAAGAAAGCTCTATTTGTGGGGACACAATAATAAAAATGTTGTTTGTGTACAGTGTAGCATGACTGCACAATTTTGTAATTTAAACAGTGGCATCGCTGAAATTTGGCATGGGGGCGGTGCCCGGTATTGAAGCGGTTAAACAAAGACTAGGCTTTTTCTGGCACTTAAAATGGTTAAGACCTTGGCATTCTGCAGTGTGGTGCCAACCTGCCCAAGCATGGCATCTGCTACACGCAATGTTTACATATTAATATTTAATAATATGGAGCATAGTGCTGCCTTTGTTTAAGTCTGTAAAAATAAATCCATAAAATTTAGACTGTTGATACAATATATATTTTTTTTTTTTTGCCTAAACAAACTTAAAATGTTGGCAATCTTTAGGGCCGATTCACACGACAGCGACTTTCGGCATGACTTTGGGAGGCAACTTCAAGGCAGCTTGGAGGCAACTTCAAGTCGCCTCCAGGACAGGCGACTTTTGGCTGTGGCCAATCAAACATTAATCAGCTCTGTGGGAAGGGGGAGGGGTTTGCCTGAGTAAACTATTTTCTCTTCCTGTAAAGTTGCTTCAGTTAAGACACTGATCCAACTTTGGAGGCGACTTCCATTCAAATCTATGGGTACAAGTCGCCTAGAAGTCGGATTGAAGTAGTACAATAACTTTTTTCTGAAGTCGGAGCAACTTCAGTAGTGAACATTAACCACTTGAGGACCGCCTACTGAACATTTACGTCAGCAGAATGGCACGGCTGGGCACATCAATGTGTATATATACGTTGGTTTCTAGTACCCAGCCGTGGGTCACAGGCGCGCTCCCGTGACCCGGTCCGAAGCACCGGGACTCGCGGACCCGATCACCGCTGGAGTGCAGCGATCGGTCCCTGGAGCTGAAGAACAGGGAGAGCCGTGTGTAAACGCGGCTTCCCTGTGCTTCACTGTGGCCGCAGCATCGATCGCGTCATCCCTGTTATAGGGGGACGCGATCGATGACGTCACACCTACAGCCACACTCCCCTACAGTTGTAAACAGACCCTGTGAACACACATATCCTACAGCGCCCCCTTGTGGTTAACTCCCAAACTGCAACTGTCATTTTCACAGTAAACAATGCAATTTAAATGCATTTTTTGCTGTGTAAATGACAATTGTCCCAAAAATGTGTCAAAATTGTCCGAAGTGTCCGCCATAATGTCGCAGTCACGAAAAAAATCGCTGATCGCCGCTATTAGTAGTAAAACATTTTTTTTTATAAAAATGCAATAAAACTATCCCTTATTTTGTAAACGCTATACATTTAGCGAAAACCGATAAACGCTTATTGCGATTTTTTTATTTTTTTATTACCAAAAATGGGTAGAAGAATACGTATCGGCCTAAACTGAGGAAAAAAAATTATATATTTTTTGGGGGATATTTATTATAGCAAAAAGTAAAAAATATAGCATTTTTTTTAAAAATGTCGCTCTATTTTTGTTTATAGCGCAAAAAATTTAAAACGCAGAGGTGATCAAATACCACCAAAAGAAAGCTCTATTTGTGGGGAAAAAAGGACGTTAATTTTGTTTTGGAGCCACGTCGCACGACCGCGCAATTGCCAGTTAAAACGACGCAGTGCCGAATCGCAAAAAGGGGCAAGGTCCTTTTAGCAGCACTTTGGTCCGGGTCTTAAGTGGTTA
The DNA here is from genome assembly GCA_029574335.1 of Rana kukunoris. Classification (NCBI taxonomy): domain Eukaryota; kingdom Metazoa; phylum Chordata; class Amphibia; order Anura; family Ranidae; genus Rana; species Rana kukunoris. The sequence goes on from CM056055.1 coordinate 214,905,027, forward strand.
AGACGGCTCCATTCACTTCAATTGAATTTCTCATGTCACGCGAATTGGAGTGACACAAGTCTGATCCCAAGTCGCTGTAGTGTGAACCGGCACTTAGGCCTCTGGGTTTGGAATAAAGTTGTTTGTTACCCATAGTCGGTAATGTATTTATTTCTTAAAATAGGTGTAATTCTATTAGTGACATTTAGTTTGCTAAATGTGGGTGGTGTGGTTTTATTTTATTTTTTCTTTTCTCTGTATTGTTTTTATCCTTTTTGTTACATCTGTGCTGCTGATCTTCTGCAAATGTCCATAGGGAAGCTCCAACTTCGAGAGTGCCGATCTCCCCCCATATTCTCAGCCTGCAATGATTCTTTCTTCTGTCCTGCACACATTTTATATTCTATAGTCATTAATTTTTATTTTTTAAGTTGTGATTTTTGAATGTATAATGTACTAACGTGCTACTATGTCAAAATATTAAATACTGTAAAATAAGAACAGCTGCACCATTGAAATGGTGATCTAAACAATAAAAGAGCACCAGTCCATCCAGTTCAACAAACAGAGTGAAAAATAAATACAATGACACAAATAAAAAAATAAAAAAACTCCATATACAGATGCATCTCAATTAGAATGTCGTCAAAAAGTTAATTAATTTCAGTAATTCAGTTCAAAAACTCGTATATTTTATATAAATGTGTTACACACAGAGTGATATATTTCAAGCATTTCTTTCTTTTAATTTTTATGAGATTGGCTGACCTCCTAGTGAAAACCCCAAATCCAGTATCTCAGAAAATTAGAATATTACATAAGACCAATAAAAACAACATTTTTAATACAGAAATGTTGGCTTACTGAAAATCATGTCCATGTACAGTATATTACGCACCCAATACTTGGTTGGGGCTCCTTTTGCATTAACCACTTCCCTACCGTAGGACGTCATATGATGTCCTGGGCTTTAGGGGGGATATCTGAATGATGGGTTCAGCTACAGGCATCATTTAGATATCCTTCTTTTCAGGTGGTGATTCTGTGCACCATAAGAACGATCATAGCGGCAGTTGCGCCGCTTGATCGTTCTTATAGGCATCGGGAGGGGACGGCGATCGGCTCTCCCTGTCAGCGTGAACAGAGGAGAGCCATTTACCAGCACTTTGATGATCAGCCGCGATTGATCACGTGGTAAAAAGCCTCTGTCGGAGGCTCATCGGCTTTGTTATCCTGATCATGTCATATGACGTCTGATCAGGATAACTAAACCACTTTGCTGCCGTCGTTCTGCTATAGGGCCGACGGCAAGTGGTTAATGATCATGGTATCTCTGTGCTTGATGGGCCAGCAAACTTGCCTGACCTAAACCCCACAGAGAATCTGTGGTGTATTATCAAGAGGAGACCAGACCCAAGAAACCTGGGCTTCCATACCACCTCAGCAGTGCCACAGGCTGATCAATCCCCCCCCTCTCCATTCCACACCGCACCGATGCTGTAATTCATGCAAAAGGCATCACATTCATACTATGTGACCATATATATAAAAGTACAAAGTTTTACAGTAAACAATATTTAATACAAAAATAAATTACAGGTTATATTCAGCAATTGTTTTATTATTGTGTGTGTGTGTTTTTTATTATTTATTTAGTTGTTTTTTTATATTATTGATCCTTTAAATCAGAGGTCTCCAAACTGCGGCCCGAGGGCCAGACGTGGCTCTTTGCTTGCTTTTATCTGGCCCTCGGGGCACTATTTCACCCACTGATAATTTAACAGTGGGGCTTAATTCCCCCCACTGACACCAATGAAGGGGCACAAACTCTCTCAATGACGCCAACGATGGGGTACAATTCCTTCCAAAAAAACACCAACGATGGGGCACAATTCCTTCCAAAAAAACACCAACGATGGGGCACAATTCTTTCCACTTACATCAAAGATGGGTCGTCGTTTTTTTTTCTTTCACTGAAATCGAGACCTTTTCTACGCCCAATGACCAAAGTCCGGCCCACCTTTTGTCTGAAGGACCATAAACTGGCCCTTTGTTTCGAAAGTCTGGAGACCCCTGCTTTAAATTCAGAGCTAATTAAAAATTTAAATTATTTAAATTGATCAAAATTAAAAGAAATGCTTGAAATGGAGCACTCTGTGTATAATGCATCCTGTATATAATGAGTTTCACTTTTTTAAAAGGGGCCTAAGACCCTAACATTTTAGGGCGTTTTTTGCAGTGCCTCACTGTGAAAGGGTAAGGCATTTTTACAGCACTTTCAATTCATTTCAATGGAGAGGGGCGTTTTTGGAGCGTTTTTTTTCAGCGCCCAAAAGCTGCTCCAAAGATGCTGCTTGCAGGACTCAGTGTGGAAGGGTCCATTGAGATGCATGGAGAGCGTTTTATGAGCGGTTTAATAGCGCTATTTTTAACGCTAAAACGATGTAAAAACGCTTCAGTTCTGCTTATAGCAGGAGGGTTAACTACCATTGTCCTCCCCTTTTTTTTTTTTATTATTTAACAAATAAAGCTGATTCCCATAAAGTGTCTGTCAGTGTCCAATTGCCTGCCATACTATCGCAGTCCCCAGTATAAAAAAATAAAATAATAATAATGAAAATTGCAGTGTAAATTCCATAGTTGGTAGACGCTATAATGATCCTGTAAAGCAGGAGTAGGCAACCTGTGGCCCTCCAGCTGTTGTGGAACTACATTTCCCATGAGGCATTGTAAGGCTGGCAGTTACAATCGCTCCCAGAGGCGTGATGGAACTTGTAGTTCTGCAACAGCTGGAGGGCCCCAGGTTGCCTACCCCTGCTGTAAAGCAATCAATATACGCTTATTGGGATTTTTTTTTTTTTTTTTTACCAAAACATATAGTAGAATATATATTGGCCTATTATTATGACGCAAGCTGCAATATAATAAATGTTTGCCTTTTGGGTTTCATATAACTTTAATGGCTTCCTCAAAATCTTGTCCCATTTGGCGGAGGGATGATGTGAATATCGGGACCTGGGTGTACTTGGCCTAAAATGACAATACAAAGAGGATGTGCTTTCCAGAATCTGATTCATTTCCTTGTGTGTGTAGGCGGGTGCACAATCACTTCCTCTTTCTTATTTGAGAGAAAATTGTCACTGACACATGATAGATAAGTGACATCTTGCAGAAGGCAAGATGTGTACCGCTGTAGAGTGCATGGGTGGACTGACAACTCATGGGGGCCCCCTGGGCAAGAGGAGATTATGGGGCCCCCTGGGCAATAGGAAATTATGGGGGCCCCCTGGGCAATAGGAGATTATGGGGGCTCCCTGGGCAATAGGAGATTATGGGGGCCCCCTGGGCAATAGAAGATTATGGGGCCCCCTGGGCAATAGATTATGGGGGGCCCCCCTGGGCAATAGATTATGGGGGCCCCCTGGGGAATAGGAGATTATGGGGGCCCCCTGGGAAATAGATTATGGGGCCCCTGGGAGATAGGAGATTATGGGGCCCCCAGGCAATAGATGATGGGGCTACACAGTATACACAAACACACATACAGTATGCATACACACAGTATACATATACACACTGAAAAGGTACTGGAGAGGCGGGGCAGCTATAATCTTGGAATTTTTAGACCAAAAGGATGACAGTAAGGGACATTTTAGGAACAGATGTAAAAAAAAAAAACATACTTTTTTTACATACTTTTCCTGGTTTTACTGAGGCTGGTAACCCTGATGGGGCCCCCTAGAGGCATGGGGCCCTCGGGCAGAGCCCAAATGGTCAGTCCGCCCCTGGCTAAGTGGTGTTTTTACATGGTATATTCCCAGCTGGGTACTGGGGTCGGGGACTTAAATCTGTCATAGATAAAGTTCCTATTTAACCACTTAAGACCATTATGCAGGTAAAGGACCCTGTCCCCTTTTTGCGATTCGGCACTGCGTCGCTTTAACGGACAATTGCGCAGTCGTGCGACGTGGCTCCCAAACAAAATTGGCGTCCTGTTTTTCCACACAAATAGAGCTTTCTTTTGGTGGTATTTGATCACCTCTGCGGTTTTTATTTTTTTGCGCTAGAAACAAAAATAGAGCGACAATTTTAAAAATTGTATTACTTTTTGCTATAATAAATATCCCCGAAAAATATATAATACATTTTTTTTTCCCTCAGTTTAGGCTGGTACGTATTCTCCTACTTTTGTGCAAACCTACTATTGATTGGTTTGCACAATAGTTATAGGGTTTACAAAATAGGGGATAGTTTTATGGCATTTTTATTAATATTTTTTTTTTACTAGTAATGGCGGCGATCAGTGTTTTTTTTCGTGACTGCGACATTATGGCGGACACTTTTGACACATTTTTGGGACCATTGTCATTTTCACAGCGAAAAGTGCTATAAAAATGCGCTGATTACTGTCAAAATGACAATGGCAGTTAAGGGGTTAACCACTAGGGGGCGCTAAGGGGTTAAGTATGCCCTAAGGGAGTGATTTTTACTGTAGGGGGGCGTGGTTGTAGGTGTGATGTCACTGATCGTCCCCTATAACAGGGAACAGACGATCACTGACAAGCCACAGAGAAGAACAGGGAAGGTGTGTTTACACTAACCTCTCCCCGTTCTTCAGCTCATGTGACCCGGGGTCAATCGGGTCCGCGGTTCCCGTGGGCACGGTCACAGTGCTTCGGACCGGGTTGCAAGCGCGACCCACGGCTTAAGGGGGAACGTACCTGTGCCCAGCCGTGCCATTCTGCCGAAGTATATCGGCGTTAGGCGGTCCTTAAAGGGGAGGTTCACCCTCCAAACAAATTTCAGGCATGCCATGGAAACCACCTGACCGGCAGTATGCCAGTGTTTATTTTTATTTTTCTATACATACCTTTTTACGGGCTTTCTTCCCCTCCGGCGATCCCGCGTGAACCTCCCCTTTAAGTGGTTAATAAAAACACAACTTTATGTTCTTTAGCAAGCAACATCCATTTCACATTAATAATTATGCTGCCAAAGTTAGTGTGTGCTTAAAATTACCTCCAGCATGGTTCCTGTTTCTTCTTACTTGAGGCTGCCATTTTGCTGAAGCCCAGAGCCTCTGAGCAGCAGTAAATACTTAAGCGAACTAAACCCAATGGGTTTGGTTTTAAAAAAAGTTACATTCTGAGATTGCTAACTGCCACATTTGCTTGTGTCCTCAACCAAACTGCCCATTGGTGCCGCCTTATCAGTACCTGTCATTTGAAGGAGAAAACTTGCTTATTTACAAAATTTTATAAGAGAAACAAAGCACTTTTATTTGTATTTATTTTTTTCAACTTTTTTTTTTTTAACTTGTTGCGCAAAAAATAAAAACCCCAGAAGTGATCAAATGCCAGCAAAAGAAAGCTCTGTTTGTGGGAACAAAATGATAAAACATTAGTTAGGGTACAGTGTAGCACGACCGCGCAATTGTCATTCAAAGTGCAACAGCGCTGGAAATTGGCCTGGGCAGAAAAGGGGTGTAAGTGCCCAGTATTAAAGTGGTTAATATCACTTTAACTCCTGGTGTGACTGCACACACATATCATCAGCTTTTAGGTTTGCTGCTTGACTGTCAATCTGATATAGTCACTGACTTGAAACCAGCATGCAGATCAGGAAATAAATCAAAATTCCTGGTTTGCATTTCTGTTTACGTTCAGTAATTAACTTTTAACTTCTTGTCCCTGAAGATACAATGGCAGAAAGGAAAAAAAAAAAATCTCTCGTAATGTGAAATGTTCCTTTTTAGACAATTGTGGCGGCTGAAGCTGGCGTCCCTTTTTTTTTTTTTTGCAGATTTTTCTCTTTTTCCTCTTTCACCACAAAAAAACTGTGTCCAATGCGCCTCACTGTGTCCAATGCGCCTCACTGTGTCCAATGCGCCTCACTGTGTCCAATGCGCCTCACTGTGTCCAATGCGCCGCACTGTGTCCAATGCGCCGCACTGTGTCCAATGCACCGCAATGTGCCCATGACTAGACTGACGTTTAACATGGGAATATATCGAAGGGGGGCCCGCCTTTGAAAATTTGCTGCTCCCCAGCCCTAGGTCTCCCAGACAGAAAACTTTGCACATGTGCAGGGCCGATCCTTGGGTCACAGGCGCCTGGGTGCAGAAATGTTTCTGGCGCCCCCACATCGGCGTTTTCATTTTACTAACTCCTCCCGTTTACATTTTTTATACATCACATCGGTAGATGGACTTGGCGCAGGAATGGGCAGGGGCTGTGTATCCTATGCAATCTATCATACCATAAAACATCTAGAGCAGGGACAGCCCAGAGCACGTGTAAAGGGATGCTGGGAATGCCATCCCCCAGCAAACAGCACACTGAACACTTGATTTTCTCTCTGTGCAGCCTAAGATAGAGATGGGAGTGGGAGGCATTCCAACTGGAGTTGGTGGGGACAGCGCGGGATCCAAGACTCCCAGTGTGAGGAATTCATTCCTGCACATCAGCACATCAGCAGCCCCTAAAAACTAGAACTCTCATGTCAGGAAGAAGAGCGGCCCCTCCCCCAAGCACTGGCAGGCTGGACGGGCTGCCCTATGCTCACACATCAGTTCTGGACGGACACATACCGTATTTATCGGCGTATACCGCGCACTTTTTTGCCCTGAAAATCAGGGCAAAATCGTGGGTGCGCGATATACGCCGATACCCGCTTTCCTGCGCCGAGCTTGAATACTGCGCTGACATATACCGAGCGCAGTACACTCGTGTATAGTCGGGCAGGCTCGGCTACTCTTGCGCTCATGTCCTGGATGTGAGCAGGACGTGAGCCCGAGAGTAGCCGAGCCTGCCCGACTATAAACGAGTGTACTGCGCTCGGTATATGTCAGCGCAGTATTCAAACTCGCGGGGATCGAGCGGGGAGGACACCGCAGACGGGATGCCGGACCCGACGAAGAGGACACCCGAAGCCGCAGAAGGACGCCGGACCCGACGAAGAGGACACCCGAAGCCGCAGACGGACGCCGGAACCGACGAGGCCGCCGATGGACGCCGCTCAAGACAACAAAACTGTAAGTACAAAAATCTTTTTTTCCACAGGCATAGTGTCAACTTTAGGGGTGCGCGCTATACGCCGGAGCGCACAATACCTCGATAAATACGGTACCTAAAAAAAACGGGTAAAACTCTACTTTCAGCCCGTTATGGGCGCTCGTTCGTTCAGCGTTCAGTTACCTGCCTATCTGATAGTCGCTGATCTGCATCTGAAGAGTCATAAGGAAATCAGAAATCCTGACCTGCATACCTGTTCTAGTTCAGTGACTCAAAGCCCTGAGGATGATACAGCCAAGCAATTAGAATTTTACCAGGCTGGTGTAAACTTCCTCATCTCTCGGCTTCTTTTTTAAAACAGAATCTTGTGTTTTTATGATTTATACTCTTTACCTAAAAAAAAAAAAAAGTATTTTTTTGTTGCACATAATTTTCTTTCTGCTGAACTGAGCAGGTTTGTGTCTGCAGACAGGATGTCTCGCTATGCTTTGTCTCTTCTCTGACTCCTCCTGGAGGAAGTTTCTACTTCAGCACATGCAGACATCTTGTTTATTTGCATACCCATGGTGTAATAATGTCCCTGCAAAAAAGAAATCTCTTAGTTATTTTATAACATCAACATTTGTTTTCAGACATTATTTTAAAGTGTTACTTAATCCACAAGAGTATAATCAGTTTGTTTATGCAGTAAAGCATGCTTGTAATGTGTGGAAACTAAGAGATTAACCACTTAAGACCCGGACCTTTAGAGCCGGTTCACACACAGGCGGCACGACTTTGGGGGAAACTCGGAAAGGCGACTTGAGAGGCAACTTGCAAAATTACTTCTGTATTGAAGTCAATGCAAGTCGCCCCGAGCCGCCCCTAAAGTCGTACAGGAAAAATTTTCTAAGTCTGAGCGACTTGCGTCGCTCCTATTAGAACGGTTCCGTTGACTACTGCGGACCGCAACTTGTCAGGCGGCTGAGTCGCCTTACAAGTCACCCCTGTGTGAACCGGCTCTCAGGCAGCTAAAGGACCCGGCCAGGTTTTGCGAATCGGCACTGCGTCGCTTTAACAGACAATTGCACGGTCGTGCGACGTGGCTCCCAAACAAAATTGGTGTCCTTTTTTTCCCCCCCACAAATAGAGATTTCTTTTGGTGGTATTTGATCACCTCTGCGGTTTTTATTTTTTGCGCTATAAACAAAATGCGACAATTTTGAAAAAAATTCAATATTTTTAACTTTTTGCTATAATAAATATTCCCAAAAATATATTTAAAAAAAATATTTGTTTTCCTTAGTTTAGGCCGATACGTATTCTTCTACATATTTTTGGTAAAAAAAAAATCATAGCGTTAATCGATTGGTTGGCGCAAAATTGATAGCGTTTACAAAATAGGGGATAGTTTTATGGCATTTAAAAAAAAAAAAAAAAAATTCTACTAATGGCAGCGATCAGCGTTTTTTTTTTTTTTCATGACTGCGACATTATGGCGGACACATCCGACAATTTCGACACATTTTTGGGACAATTGTCATTTTCACAACAAAAAAATAGGGTTTTCTTCCGTCTGCAAAATCGGATGTTTGCGGAGGCGGACAATTACGGGTGTCAGCGGATGTTCATCTGCCGACACCCGCAATCACATAGGGACCCATGTATGTCCCTATTTCATCCGCAACGGATGGATGAAAAAGCGGACATACGGTCCGTACGCGTGAAAGGGACCTTAAGGTGAAAACATCTGATGCTGCTGCCCCCTGAGCCCTCGAAAGTCCCGCGCTCGGTCCCGAGATCCTCTTCACCGCTCAGCCTGGCCGCTGATTGGCTAGAGCGGATGGATTGAGAGCAGCGCAGCCATTGGTGGATGCTGCTGTCAATCACATCTAGTGATGCGGCGTGCTGAGGGGCAGGGCCGAGTGATACAGTGAGCGGCTATGGCCGCTCGCTGTATCACGGAGGCGCGTCCGCAATTACTCACCACCATGCAAGCTCTCTCGCATGACTGTGGTGAGTACTTGCGGGAAGGACCAGAGACAGCCGCCGAGGGACCCCAGAAGAGGTGGATCGGGGCCACTCTGCAAAACGAACTGCACAGTGGAGGTAAGTATCACATGTTTGTTATTTTAAAGGAAAAAAAATGTTTCCTTTTTACTAACCCTTTAATCCTCTGCATTGTGTGTAAAAAAAAAAAGCTGTTTCATCCTGTCCTCTCTGATCCTCCCCTTCTTCCACTGTACCCAATTTATCTCCTGCATAAGCATGAAGATAATAAACCTTCTGCCTTTAGAACCACTTTAACCAGTGCCAGACACTGATAGACTCACAAGACCGCTATTTACAGGCATACCCTACTTTGAAGTACACGGTGGGACCAGTGGTGGTGCGCCCATAAAGGTTGCACAAGCACCGCCCCCCTCTCTCCTGCCACCTCTCTATCATGAATAGATAGATTCATCCATTGCATGAATCTATTTATGGCCGCCGCTGGCACCCCCTATTCAGGTGCCCAGCCCCTTTTCGGGCACCCGGCGCCTGAATATCAGCAGCGGAGTATTTTTTTGAAATGCCTGATTGGAGCCATAGGCTCTAATAGGCGTCAAAAAAGGTGAATAGCCAATCAGATGCTTGGGTCTGTTACCTGTCACCTGATCAGGGAGGGCTGGCATCCTTAGGCCTGGGGGGCAAGTCCAGTCAAGTGGCCCATAGAGCATGGAAAAGTGATGGATCGAGGAAAACAGTCTAAGATTGTTCATGAGCACAAGGGTCCGCACAGAGGCCCCCCCTTGCATCAGAGTCCGCACAGAGGCCCCCCCTTGCATCAGGGTCCGCACAGAGGCCCCCCCTTGCATCAGGGTCCGCACAGAGGCCCCCCCTTGCATCAGGGTCCGCACAGAGGCCCCCCCTTGCATCAGGGTCCGCACAGAGGCCCCCCCCTTGCATCAGGGTCCGCACAGAGGCCCCCCCCTTGCATCAGGGTCCGCACAGAGGCCCCCCCCTTGCATCAGGGTCCGCACAGAGGCCCCCCCCTTGCATCAGGGTCCGCACAGAGGCCCCCCCCCTTGCATCAGGGTCCGCACAGAGGCCCCCCCCCTTGCATCAGGGTCCGCACAGAGGCCCCCCCCTTGCATCAGGGTCCGCACAGAGGCCCCCCCCTTGCATCAGGGTCCGCACAGAGGCCCCCCCCTTGCATCAGGGTCCGCACAGAGGCCCCCCCCTTGCATCAGGGTCCGCACAGAGGCCCCCCCCTTGCATCAGGGTCCGCACAGAGGCCCCCCCCTTGCATCAGGGTCCGCACAGAGGCCCCCCCCCTTGCATCAGGGTCCGCACAGAGGCCCCCCCCCTTGCATCAGGGTCCGCACAGAGGCCCCCCCCCTTGCATCAGGGTCCGCACAGAGGCCCCCCCCTTGCATCAGGGTCCGCACAGAGGCCCCCCCCTTGCATCAGGGTCCGCACAGAGGCCCACCCTTGCATCAGCGTCTTTGTGTCTGTGCAGAGAGAGAAGGGGATGTCAGCGCTGGTGTGTGCTGAGGCTGAGCTATGTGTGAGACGAGACATCTACCTCGGAGCTGACACAGGCACCGCTGCACAGTAGGAGGTGAGCAGCGGCCGTGACCTGTGTTAACAGAGCTCCAGCAGGCATATTCCTGCTCTGCAAAAACAGCATTTGGTAGTGGCTGTGCATAGTGTCACCAGCCCGGGTGGGGAGATTTCCACCCTGCCCCCCCTGCCAGCCCTCCCCTGCACCTGATTGGCTGAGACGACAGGCGCTAGGTGGTAGCTCATTTCCAAATACATGATTTTATACTATGGCCAAAACCAACATGAGCCTTTACCACACACAGTATTTGTGAACTTGGATAGCCCCAAATAGGCTCCGTCGCTGAGGAATTTTTAACATGTTGTAATAAGAAGTTGTTTGCTATGACTCATTATCGAAATCCTGAGTTGTAGCATTTTTCTTTTTGTAGCCCGTCTGGGAAAAGAGGTTTGCATTGGAATTCATGTGATAAAATGTAAACGGAGTGACACGTATTGGATGGCTGCCACCACCGTCAAACAGTCAGATAAACTATGGTTGGCAACTATGTAGATAAGTCACCACATGATGGCCTTGGAACAGCCGTCCCAAATGCTGAAAATCTAAGATAAGGTGTTTGGCTCTGATCCATGTTCAATGTGGCAGGTCACTAGTGCATAGGTAGTCGCTCCAGATGCAATGCAGACCAGCCGTCTTGTTCTGATACAATGCAGTCCATCACTCTTTAACCACTTAAGACCCGGACCGATATGCAGGTAAAGGACAAGGCCCCTTTTTGCGATTCGGCACTGCGTCGCTTTAACTGACAATTGCACGGTCGTGCGACGTGGCTCCCAAGCAAAATTGGCGTTCTCCCCCCCCCGCAAATAGAGCTTTATTTTGGTGGTATTTGATCACCTCTGCGGTTTTTATTTTTTGCGCTATAAACAAAAATAGGGCGACAGTTTTAAAAAATATTCAATATTTTTTACTTTATCCCAGAAAAATATATAAAAAAACTTTTTTTTTTTCCCTCAGTTTAGGCCGATACATATTCTTCTACTTATTTTTGGTAAAAAAAAATCGCAATAAGCGTTTATCGATTGGTTTGCGCAAAATGTATAGCGTTTACAAAATAGGGGATAGTTTTTATTGCATTTTTATTAATAATTTATTTTTCACTAGTAATGGCGGCGGTCAGCGTTTTTTTTTTTTTTTTTGTTTTTTTTGCGACATGGCGGACACATCGGACAATTTTGACAAATTTTTGGGACCATTGTCATTTTCACAGCAAAAAGTGCTATAAAAATGCATTGTTTATTGTGGAAATGGCAATTGCAGTTTGGGAGTTAACCACAAGGGGGCGCTGAAGGGGTTATGTGTTCCCTAATGTGTGTTTACAACTGTAGGGGGGTGTGGCTGTAGGTGTGACGTCATCTATTGTGTCTCCCTATAAAAGGGAACACGCAATCGATGACGCCACCACAGTGAAGAACGGGGAAGCCGTGTTTACACACGGCTCTCCCCGTTCTTCAGCTCCGGGGACAGATCGCCGCACTCCAGCGGCGATCGGGTTCGCGAATCCCGGAGCTTCGGACCGTGTCACGGGAGTGTTACCATTTATCATTGAATGTAAAAGAAAATACAAGTTTTGGGTTGTCTGCAGAACAGTAATAGAGGAAATCTTCCAATAGGTACACTTGTCCTCTCTGGTGACCTGGGGGCCCCTTAAGACATTCCCTTTTAAAGGGGTTGTAAGGGGAAAAAAATGTTTTCCCTAAATAGCTTCCTTTACCTTTGTGCAGTCCTCCTTCACTCACCTCATCCTTCCATTTTGCTTTTAAATGTCCTTATTTCTTCTGAGAAATCCTCACTTCCTGTTCTTCTGTCTGTAACTCCACACAGTAATGGGAGGCTTTCTTCCTGGTGTGGAGAAAGCCTCTTGAGGTGGGAGGGGTCGAGCAGGCAAGTCAGGACACTCTCTACTTTGCAGATAGAGAAAGGAGCTGTGTGTTAGTGGGCGACCCGACATTCCTGCTCGCCCCCTCCCCCCTCAATACCAGGCCTTCTCGTCCAGCTTCAGTGCCTGACCTCACAAATGTGCTTCTGGAAGAATGGTTAAACATTCCCATAGACACACTCCTAAACCTTGTGGACGGCCTTCCCAGAAGAGTTGAAGCTGTTATAGTTGCAAAGGGCGGGGCCAACTCAATATTGAACCCTAAGGACTAAGACCAGGATGCCATTAAAGTTCATGTGCGTGTAAAGGCAGGTGTCCCAATACTTTTGGTAATATAGTATGTGTATTTTTTTTATTTATGTCATTTAACAGTTTGCCTAGTTCAGCATTGAAGTACCCATCGTTTGGCACTTTTATTGTTTTACTTTTACAGTACAGCTCAGCCTCCAGGGTCATTCATTGAAAACTTTTTTTTAGTATAAGGAGCTTTGAAAGCTTTTGTGCCTGGGGCTAGAGAGGGAAATTCTACCCCTCTTTGATGTTCATAGCTAATAATCTGATATGCATACAATTGTGTTTTTTGACTTTGCTGGTAAAGTCAAATTGTACAATAAAGGGCACCCGGCAAAAGCCTTTAAAATGTCTCCTGCTCTGTCTGTTCCTGCTGATCTATGCAGGAGGGGAAGGAAACCTCTGGTTCGTTCAGGATCTTGGATTTCCTGGTCACCCCTTGCCCTTGGATTTCCTGGTCACCCCTTGCCCTTGGATTTCCTGGTCACCCCTTGCCCTTGGATTTCCTGGTCACCCCTTGCCCTTGGATTTCCTGGTCACCCCTTGCCCTTGGATTTCCTGGTCACCCCTTGCCCTTGGATTTCCTGGTCACCCCTTGCCCTTGGATTTCCTGGTCACCCCTTGCCCTTGGTGGTTTCTCCCACTGGTCCCTACATAACTGGTCACAGTATTGATATAGGGGCTCGTGGGTGCAGGGAACCTACTGAGTGCAGCAGGGGACCTGAAAAAAAATGTGATGTAAGTGCCGGATTCTGTAGGATCTTCCCTACAGCATAGATCTGTTGCAAGAAAGGTGACTTGAGGTGAAGGGAACACCGGAGCAGATTGACGCCGTTCGGAAATGCTTGGAATGACTCGGTTCCCAAGCCTTTCCGAGGTTTGCCGCAGTCAGCCAAGCTGTCCTTGGACCTTTCCGGCCGTTTCCGAGGCTCTCCGGAACCCCCCCCCCCTCTGGCCACATGCATTTATTGCATTCTATTGAAGTCAACACGGAACAAATTATTTTAGTTTCCATTGACTTCAGTGGGGAAACTCGCTTTGATATGCGAGTGCTTTGGATTACAAGCATTCTACCTGAATGGATTATGCTCGTAATCCAAGGTTCCACTGTACTGGTTTATTGGTACCCGCTCCCACTTATGCAATCCTCCCCTCATAGACCCTTTGCCCCACAGCCTCCTGGCTCATGTCTCAGGAGCCTGCAGGACCAGTCACAAAGTGCTGTGCTCACCCACTCGCAGTGGGTACCAGCTTTGGTTCCTTGGGAAGCCACAGCGAGCTCCTGTATCCAAGATGGTGGCACCGGGAACACGCAGAAGTCAGAACTGACTGCAGGAAGACAGAGCTCCCCCCCCCCCCCCCCCCCCCCGGGCACTAGTAAGTACCAGTATTTTCAGCTGCTGACTCTTCTTAACCACTTGTCGTCAAATTCTTGTACTTGGTACGTCATTTGACTTCAACTGGTTGTACTGGAGTAATGCCTGCAGCTACCATCCTTTAGAGCCAATGGTCGGCTCCCTTGTAATAACAACAAGAGCAGCTTATTGCAAGCAGCGGGAGGGGATGTCTCTGGTCTTCCAAGTTTAGCTCCGGCTCTGTCGTCTAACTGGGAGATCCGAGCTACCAGTCAGCACGCCCACTGGCTAGTCAGAGACCCGAAGAAAGCCTGAATCGGTTTTGAATCGGGTCCCCACTATAACTCGTAAGTAAATGACATGACATCACTTCTGGTTTACCGCCATCTTAACAGCAAAGTTTTTTGAAAATATTAAGTACCGTTTAACCAGTTCCTTACTGGGCACTTAAACCCCCTTCGTGCCCAGACCAATTTTCAGCTTTCAGCGATGACGCATTTTGAATGACAATTGCGCGGTCATACAACACTGTAACCAAATTATATTTTTATTTTATTTTTTCCCACAAATAGAGCTTTCTTTTGGTGGTATTTGATCATCTCTGTGATTTTTTTTTTTTTGCGCTATAAACAAAAAAAGATGGGGGAAAAAAAACAATATTTTTTACTTTTTGTTATAATAATATCCCAATTTAAAAAAAAAAAAAAGATTTTTTTCATCGGTTTAGGCAATACGTATTCTTCTACATATTTTTGTTAAAAAATATCGCAATAAGCGTATATTAATTGGTTTGCGCAAAAGTTATAGCACCTACAAAATAGGGGATAGATTTATGATTTATTTTTAATTTTTTTATTTTTTACTAGTAATGGCGGAGATCTGCGATTTTATTTTTTTGTCAGGCCTGCGATATGGCGACGGACATATCGGACACAAATTTGGGACCATTCACATTTATACAGTGATCAGTGCTATAAAAATGCACTAATCACTGTATAAATGTGACTGGCAGGGGAGGGGTTAACACTAGGGGGTGAGGAAGGGGTTAAATGTATTCCCTGGGTGTGTTCTAACTGTGGGGGGAAGGGGACTGACTGGGGAAGGTGACTGATGCTGTGTCCCTATGTACAAGGGACACAGATCGGTCTCCTTTCTCCCTGACATGACGTGGAGCTCTGTGTTTACACACAGAGCTCCACGTCCCTGCTGTCACCGCTGATCACGTGTACCCGGCGGACATCGCGGCCGCCAGGTACACGCATCGGCTCTTCAGCGATGCACCGGCACAGTGTTTACCCGCTGCGCGCCCCCCAGCGGCGCGCACGGGTAATGCACATAAAAGGACGTCCAAAGACGTCCACTCGGCACTTGAGAGCCGCACTGTGGACATCTTTTGTCTATAGAGCGGATCTCAAGTGGATATACTGGAGTATAAGCCAAGTTTTTTTCAGCCCTTTTTTTGTGCTGAAAATGTTCCCCTCGGCTTATACATTGTTTTTATACAATACAAAAAAAAAAGTGGGTTGTGTGTTTGTGTGTGTGGTTTTTTTTTTTTTCATCAATTTTTTTTAGTGTCCCCTCCTCCCAAAAACTGCATTTAAGAAAACGCTGTGCAAATGCCGTGGGGTGTAAATTGCAAAACCCACCAATTTTGTTCTCTAGAACCTTTGCTTTTCAAAAATATGTTTGGGGTTCTAACTAATTTTCTAGCAAAAAAATAAAAAATTCACATGGAAACATTGCCAGATAATGTCCGGTGGTTAAAAAAAGATTTACTTTATTAGTAAGCATGACGTGGAACCTCCATGTGTAATCAATTACTATGGCTGCTCATGGGGTAATTTAAACTATAAGCAACACTTATTTTGTTTCTAAAATGCAGTCTATTTAACATGAAACTTATCTTTATTTTCTTAACTCAGAAAAGACAATTTGTTGCCCTTTTTTTAAACCATCTGTTCTTTCTAAACAAAATAAGTTCTCTGCAGAAATTAGTCAGTGGAAAATCCCTTCGAGTAACAAGTATACGAGATACCAGATTGCAGCATAATTGGCGATGTGTGCGTCATGTTTGTTGTGTCAGGCCCGATGAATCAAGCCGTTTCTGACTGTTTTCTTTTTTAACAAGAAGTCGGCATGCTTTAAAGGTCAGCAAGAATTAACGGCTAACTTTAGTCAAGGCTAGAATTTTAGTTTGCCAGTCATTTTTTCTTGACTTTATCTTCTTTATCATGTGCGGGGCATTGTTGCCGGTGGGCGCCCATGTGCGGGGCATTGTTGCCGGTGGGCGCCCATGTGCGGGGCATTGTTGCCGGTGGGCGCCCATGTGCGGGGCATTGTTGCCGGTGGGCGCCCATGTGCGGGGCATTGTTGCCGGTGGCCGCCCATGTGCGGGGCATTGTTGCCGGTGGGCGCCCATGTGTGGGGCATTGTTGCCGTTGGGCGCCCATGTGTGGGGCATGGGAAATTGGCATATACAGTGCAGAAAATAAGTATTTGAACACCCTGCTATTTTGCAAGTTCTCCCACTTGGAAATCATGGAGGGGTCTGAAATTGTCATCGTAGGTGCATGTCCACTGTGAGAGACATAATCAAAAAAAAAAAAAATCCAGAAATCACAATGTATGATTTTTTTAAACTATTTATTTGTATGATACAGCTGCAAAGTAGTATTTGAACACCTGAGAAAATCAATGTTAATATTTGGTACAGTAGCCTTTGTTTGCAATTACAGAGTTCAAACGTTTCTTGTAGTTTTTCACCAGGTTTGCACACACTGGAGGAGGGATTTTGGCCCACTCCTCCACACAGATCTTCTCTAGATCAGTCAGGTTTCTGGGCTGTCGCTGAGAAACACGGAGTTTGAGCTCCCTTCAAAGATTCTCTATTGGGTTTAGGTCTGGAGACTGGCTAGGCCACGCCAGAACCTTGATATGCTTCTTACATAGCCACTCCTTGGTTATCCTGGCTGTGTGCTTCGGGTCATTGTCATGTTGGAAGACCCAGCCTCGACCCATCTTCAAAGCTCTGAGGGAAGGAGGTTGTTGCCCAAAATCTCGCAATACATGGCCCCGGTCATCCTCTCCTTAATACAGTGCAGTCGCCCTGTCCCATGTGCAGAAATACACCCCCAAAGCATGATGCTACCACCCCCATGCTTCACAGTAGGGATGGTGTTCTTGGGATGGTACTCATCATTCTTCTTCCTCCAAACACGGTTAGTGGAATTATGACCAAAAAGTTCTATTTTGGTCTCATCTGACCACATGACTTTCTCCCATGACTCCTCTGGATCATCCAAATGGTCATAGGCAAACTTAAGACGGGCCTTGACATGTGCTGGTTTAAGCAGGGGAACCTTCCGTGCCATGCATGATTTCAAACCATGACGTCTTAGTGTATTACCAACAGTAACCTTGGAAACGGTGGTCCCAGCTCTTTTCAGGTCATTGAAGAGCTCCTCCCGTGTAGTCCTGGGCTGATTTCTCACCTTTCTTAGGATCATTGTGACCCCACGAGGTGAGATTTTGCATGGGGCCCCAGTCCGAGGGAGATTGACAGTCATGTTTAGCTTCTTCCATTTTCTAATGATTGCTCCAACAGTGGACCTTTTTTCACCAAGCTGCTTGGAAATTTCCCCGTAGCCCTTTCCAGCCTTGTGGAGGTGTACAATTTTGTCTCTAGTGTCTTTGGACAGCTCTTTGGTCTTGGCCATGTTAGTAGTTGGATTCTTACTGATTGTATGGGGTGGACAGGTGTTTTTATGCAGCTAATGAACTCAAACAGGTGCATCTAATTTAGGATAATAAATGGAGTGGAGGTGGACATTTTAAAGGCAGACTAACAGGTCTTTGAGGCTCAGAATTCTAGCTGATAGACATGTGTTCAAATACTTCTTTGCAGCTGTATCATACAAATAAATAGTTAAAAAATCATACATTGTGATTTCTGGAATTTTTTTTGGGATTATGTCTCTCACAGTGGACATGCACCTACGATGACAATTTCAGACCCCTCCATGATTTCCAAGTGGGAGAAATTGCAAAATAGCAGGGTGTTCAAATACTTATTTTCTGCACTGTATAACCCAAAAACTAAAATCTTGTCTAGTTTTTCTTGAGTTTTTTTTCTTTTATTTTTATTAGATGTTTCTGCCAGTAACAACACACTTCCTGTCCTAGGGTGACAAATTTTAGGCTGGCCATAGATAGAATTGCGAAAGCAAATTCTTAGGAAAAGTCTAATGCCACGTACACACGGTCGTTTTTTGTGATGACATAAAACGACGTTTTAAAAAACGTCAGTTAAAATGATCGTGTGTGGGCTTTAGAGCTGAAACGATTAATCGATATTATCGATAATATTCGATAATGAAAATCGTTGTCAACGATTTTCATTATCGAATAATCGGTCCGCTCTTCCGCCCATTCAAAGCCGCGCCTCAATTACCATTTGCCGCGGGCCCGCCGCGATCGAGCAGCGGGGGAGGTGGGGGTGCACGGAGGCACAGGATCGTGTGTCTCCGTGGGCCCCCACCACCTCCACCGCGCGATCGCCGCGGGTCCGCGGCAAACGCTAATTGAGGCCGCGGCTTTGCGGCCTTGTGAAGTCCCAAGCTCTTCCTTCCTTGAGCTGGCGCCATCTGGTGGTGGCCGTTTGACATTACAAGTTAAACAGCAACTGTAATGTAATTTTTCACTGCCATCTCCTTCCCTATAATTAGAACCCCCAAACATTATATATTTTTTTTATTCTAACACCCTAGAGAATAAAATGGCGATCGTTGCAATACTTTGTGTCACGCCGTATTTGCGCAGCGGTCTTACAAGCGCACTTTTTTGGATTTTTTTTTTTTTATTAAAAAATAAAACAGTAAAGTTATCCCAATTTTTTTTTAGATTGTGAAAGATAATGCTACGCCGAGTAAATCGATACCCAACATGTCACGCTTCAAAATTGCGCCCGTTCATGGAATGGCGTCAAACTTTTACCCTTTAAAATCTCCATAGGCGAAGTTTAAAAAAAATACAAGTTGCATGTTTTGAGTTACAGAGGAGGTCTAGAGCTAGAATTATTGCTCTCGCTCCAACAATCGCGGTGATACCTCATGCGTATGTGTTCGCTTCTGCGCGCAAGCTCGTCGGGACGGGGCGCATTTTCTGGCTCCTAACTTTTTTAGCTGGCTCCTGGATTCAAAGCAGATTTGTCAAGCCCTGCCGTGAGGGATAGTGCCCCAGCATTGGTGTTCCCGGGAGGAATAGTGCCCCAGCATTGGTGTTCCCGGGAGGAATAGTGCCCCAGCATTGGTGTTCCCGGGAGGAATAGTGCCCCAGCATTGGTGTTCCCGGGAGGAATAGTGCCCCAGCATTGGTGTTCCCGGGAGGAATAGTGCCCCAGCATTGGTGTTCCCGGGAGGAATAGTGCCCCAGCATTGGTGTTCCCGGGAGGAATAGTGCCCCAGCATTGGTGTTCCCGGGAGGAATAGTGCCCCAGCATTGGTGTTCCCGGGAGGAATAGTGCCCCAGCATTGGTGTTCCCGGGAGGAATAGTGCCCCAGCATTGGTGTTCCCGGGAGGAATAGTGCCCCAGCATTGGTGTTCCCGGGAGGAATAGTGCCCCAGCATTGGTGTTCCCGGGAGGAATAGTGCCCCAGCATTGGTGTTCCCGGATAGGAATAGTACTGCTGCAAAGTTGTGTAATGTTAATGTTAAACGTTTTTTAATCTGCCGTTTGAGTGTAACATGTTTTTTCATTATTACTGTGAAATAAACGAAAAAATTCCACATTACGTTTTTTTAATGATTTTATCCGATTAATCGATTAATCGAAAAAATAATCGGCCGATTAATCGATTATGAAAATAATCGTTAGTTGCAGCTCTAGTGGGCTTTACGTCGTCCTTTTATCTTCTGAAAAACGAGCAAAAAAAAAATTCGAACCTGCTTCAATTTCTTTTTCAAAATGTAGTTTTTTGTGTCATAAAAAATGATCGTGTGTGGGCTAAAACAACGTTTTTAACTACATGCCGACCGCCCGCCGTAATTTTACTGCGGGAAGTCGGCACTGCTGGGCGAGAGCCCGTAGCTATACGTCCGTTCTAAAGCGGGTACTAGGGGGCATGTGCGCGCCTACGGCGCACGTGTCCCCGCTCACCCCCGAGACCCGCGCGTGCCCGGCGGGTACGATCGCCGCCGGCACACGCGATCGCTCGTTACAGAGCGGGAACCGGGAGCTATGTGTGTAAACACACAGCTCCCGGTTCTGTCAGGGGAGAAACGCTGATCTTCTGTTCTTACAATGTATGAACAGAAGATCAGTGATTTCACCTAGTGAGTTCACCCCCCCCATACAGTTAGAACACACCCAGGAACATACCTAACCCCTTCCCTGCCCCCTAGTGTTAACCCCTTCACTGCCAATGGCATTTTTATAGTAATACAATGCATTTTTATAGCATTGATCGCTATAAAAATGCCAATGGTCCCAAAAATGTGTCAAAAGTGTCTGAAGTGCCCGTCATAATGTCGCAGTACTGAAAAAAAAATGCTGATCGCCGCCATTACTAGTAAAAAAAAAATATTAATAAAAATGCCATAAAACGTCCCTCTATTTTGTAAACGCTATAACTTTTGCGCAAACTAGGGTTGTCCTGATACCGATACTAGTATCGGTATCGATGCCGAGTATTTGCGGGAGTACTTGTACTCCCGCAAATACCCCTGATACTAAAATAGAATACTTCCCCCCCCCCCTATTGCAGCGATGTCCTGTCCCTCATACTTGTAGATATGATGCCGCCGCTGCCGCATACCACCGTTAATCCCCCTTCATTATAGCGCAGCGCGCATTACAAGCTTTCGTTTTGAATACTTGTAATGCCCGCGCCGCCATGTATTGACACTCCCCTTCTTGGGATTGGATGGATCTGTTCAATCCCGATCAAGGGGGAGTGTCTATGCACGAATCCGCGTATAGACACTCCACCTTGCGTGGGATTTGACGGATCCCTGCAATCCCGAGAAGGGGAGTGTCTATACATGGCGGCGCGGGCATTACAAGTATACATAACAAAAGCTTGTAATGCGCGCTGCGCTATAATGCAGGGAGATTAACGGCGGTATGCGGCAGCGGCGGTGGCATCATATCTACAGGTATGAGGGACAGGACATGGCTGCAATATGGGGGACATGACATGGCTGCAATATGGGGGACATGACATGGCTGCAATATGGGGGACATGACATGGCTGCAATATGTGGGGGACATGGCTGCAATATGTGGGGGACAGGACATGGCTGCAATATGTGGGGGACAGGACATGGCTGCAATATGTGGGGGACAGGACATGGCTGCATATGTGGGGGACAGGACATGGCTGCAATATGTGGGGGACAGGACATGGCTGCAATATGTGGGGGACAGGACATGGCTGCAATATGTGGGGGACATACATGGCTGCAATATGTGGGGGACATACATGGCTGCAATATGTGGGGGACATACATGGCTGCAATATGTGGGGGACATACATGGCTGTAATATGTGGGGGACATACATGGCTGTAATATGTGGGGGACATACATGGCTGCAATATGTGGGGGACATACATGGCTGTAATATGTGGGGGACATACATGGCTGTAATATGTGGGGGGACATACATGGCTGTAATATGTGGGGGACATACATGGATGCAATATGTGGGGGACATACATGGCTGTAATATGTGGGGGACATACATGGCTGCAATATCTGGGGGACATACATGGCTGCAATATCTGGGGGACATACATGGCTGTAATATGTGGGGGACATGCATGGCTGCAATATGTGGGGGACAGGACATGGCTGTAATATGTGGGGGACAGGACATGGCTGCAATATGTGGGGGACATACATGGCTGCAATATGTGGGGGACATACATGGCTGGAATATGTGGGGGACATACATGGCTGCAATATGTGGGGGACATACATGGCTGCAATATGTGGGGGACATGGCTGCATTTGGGGACACATTTAAAAAAAGTATCGGTATTTGGTATCGGCGACTACTTGGGGGGAAAAAAAGTATCGGTACTTGTACTCTGTCCTAAAAAAGTGGTATCGGGACAACCCTAGCGCAAACCAATCAATAAACGCTTATTGCGATTTTTTTTTTTTTTGACGAAAAATATGTAGAAGAATACGTATCGGCCTAAACTGAGGAAAAACATTTTTTTATATATATATATATATTTTTGGGGGATATTTATTATAGCAAAATGTAAAAAATATTGCATTTTTTTTCAAAATAGTCGCTCTATTTTTGTTTATAGCGCAAAAAATAAAAACCGCAGGAGGTGATCAAATACCACCAAAAGAAAGCTCTATTTGTGGGAAAACATTTGATTTTGGAGTGAATGAACAAAAACTCCATACACTGTTATGAGAAAAAAAAAAGCCATCCTGCTCCTTCTCATCACTGCGGTCGGCAATTAATGTTTATTTGACCCCACTAATGATTCGAAAAATTACCTAACTTTTTTTTTTATTATTATCTTTTTCTAAAAAAAAAAATGCTCAAATTTCTACCCATCTATGGGCAGCTTTATTCACAGTGCTGGATCTATGGTGCCTTGAAAAAGTATTCATACCCCTTGAAATTTTCCACATTTTGTCATGTTGCAACCAAAAACGTAAATGTATTTTATGTGATAGACCAACACACAGTGGCACATAATTATGAAGTGGAAGGAGAGTTTTAAATGGTTTTCAATTTTTTTTTTTACAAATTTAATATGTGAAAAGTGTGGGGTACATTTGTATAGCGCCCCCTGAGTAAATACTTTGTAGAACCACCTTTCACTGCAATTACAACTGCAAGTCTTTTTGGGGATGTTTTTTTGCCCATTCTTCTTTGGAAAATAACCCAAGCTCTGTCAGATTGGATGGAGAGCGTCTGTGAACAGCAATTTTCAAGTCTTGCCACAGATTCTTAATTGGATTTAGATCTGGACTTTGACTGGGCCATTCTAACACATGAACATGCTTTGCTCTAAACCAGGGGTCTCCAAACTTTTTAAACAAAAGGGCCAGTTTATTGTCCTTTAAGGCCTCGTACACACGATCAAATCTGTCCGCTGGAAATGGTCCGCTGGACCGTCCCAGCAGACAGATTTGATCGTGTGTACGGCCGAGCCGACGGATTTGGCCACCCGACAGATTTCAAAACATGCTTTGAAATCTATCGGGTGGGAATCCGTCCGCCCGACATGTCTGCTGGTTAGTACACTTACCAGCAGACATGTCGTCCCGCACCGCCGCCGCACCGCCGCCGAATGGAATCGGCGCATGCGCGGAAGTGTTTTACTTCCTGGTGCGGTGACGTGGCGGCGTCAACGTCACCGCCACATCAACGACACGTCAGCGCGCCGTCTGCTGGCGGAGATTTTGGTTTGCTCGTGTGTACACGCGAGCAAACCAAAATCCCAGCAGACAGATTTGTTCAAATCTGTCGGACGGGACAGATTTGAACAAATCTGTCTGCTCGTGTGTACGAGGCCTTAGACGTTAGGAGGGCCAGATTGTGGCCAGAAGGGGCAACACAATTCTTTGGCATCAGTGAGAATAAATATGGCCTTAGGATTGGTGGTCAATAGGAGGGGTAGTGCCCCTATTAATAGAAGGAATAGTATCCCATCATTGGTATTAGTGGAAGAAAGACTGCCCCATTGTTGCTGTCAGTTGGAGGAATAGTGCCTCATATCAGTTGAAGGAATAGTGCTCCAAGGGCCGGGTATAAGCTAGCAAAGGCCCACATCTGTCCCTCAGGCTGCAGTTTTGAGACCCCTGCTCTAAATCATTCCATTGTAGCTCTGGCTGTATGTTTAGGGTCCTTGTCCTGCTGGAAGGTGAACTTCCCCCCCCCCTTTATTTGGCTCCATTCATCTTCCCATCAACTCTGACCAGCTTCCCTGTTCCTGCTTAAGAAAAGCATCCTCACAACATGATGCTCCCACCACCATGTTTCACAGTGGGGATGATGTGTTCAGGGTGATGTGCAGTGTTTGTTTTCTGCAACACATAGCATTTTGCTTTTAAGCCAAAAAGTTACATTTTGGTCTCATCTGACCACATGTTTGCTGTGTTCCCCACATGGCTTCTAGCAAAGTACAAACAGAATGACTTATGGCTTTCTTACAATAATAGCTTTCTTCTTGCCTCTCTTCTATAAAGGGCAGATTTGACCATGTTGATGTGGGAATCCCTCTTGCCGGGCCCATGTCTTCTGGTGGGGGAAGCTGTCCCTGCCGGGAGAAGACAGTGATTATTGCTATATTAGCCGCTAGTGATAATCACAGGTAAAATCCGGCATGCTGGCGATCAATCGCCTACTGAACTGGCCAAGATTTGACCATGTATGACCTGCCTAATGGCCCATACAAACAGACAGATTTCTCACCGCTCCAGGTGAGCCCCGTGTGCAATCAAGGGTTGTTGAACCACCAAGGTGCTGGCCCATACACACGATCCGAATATCGTACGACGGATCGTACGACTTTTTTCGCTTAATAATCGCAAGTAAAATAAAATAGGTTATTAAACTCACGAAAATTTTCGTATTACAGAAAAAAGTAATCGGAAGTGATGTCACGTGTTGTAATGTATTTGTATTGTATTTTCGGAAGACGGCTGTACTGACTAAACGAAAATCGTACGATCTGACATCGTACGAGAAAATTTTTCGCGCTTGTCCGATCGAATAATATCGGATGAACAGTCGTGATCGGCTCTCGAAAGTAGTGTACACACGATCCGAAAATCGTACGATCCATCATCGGACGATCGTTTTCGTCCGATATTCGGATCGTGTGTATGGGCCATAAGGGACTCATCGGCATCAATTAGGCTGGTTTACTAAAAGAAGTTGGAAATCCTCACACAGTAAACATCCAATTATTTTTATCTGCAACGGATCGGATAATTAAAACAAACAGGATATTGCGTTTTTGCATTATTGGATAATTGAAGTGTATTTCACAAGTTATTGTGTGAAGTTTCTCAGCAACTTTAGTAAAGCCGTCTCATTGTCTGCGTGGCTCCTGTCGTCCTCTTGTCTGCTTTTTTGCATTGTTTACTGTCTGCATATTTTTTTCACCCGACTTCAGTTGTGTTTTTGTTTTGAGGTGACAAAATTCTAATCTTTCAAGTTTCAGCTAGGCAGGGTTGTCATGCTTTCACGTTGACATGGTGGCTTGGCGTCAGATTGGTATCTTGTTCATAGTCGGACTTGGGACCGTCTACGTGTTTATAATTGGAATGTCAGGGGTAAGAGTAGAATACCACCCGCCTCCCCTGCCAGCGAGGAAAACTGTAATCCAGTCTGAATGCGCTGTAACCAGAGGTTCATGTCCTGGTCCTGCAGCAGAGGGATCCTCATTTTCAGTCCTAAGTTGATACTTCCTGGTGCTTTTATGTATGTGGTGTTTTTCTCCAAAAGCATATCGTTCATTTTGGCTTCTTCAGGGGACAGGAACTCAAGTTGGTGATTGTCGCACAGGGTGCCATGCCCACGGGCCTAATGTTGGCTCTTTTTTTTTTTTTTTTAACCAGCCAATGTCTCCCGAGATTTGACCCGTGTATACGGAGCTTAAAGTGTTAACCTAAAAAAATTCAAAAATCCTGTTCCTTTAACCACTTCAGCACCGGAAGGTTTTACCCCCTTAAAGGAACACTAAAGGTTCGTTTTTTATTAGATCAATTGATTGCTGTAAGCTAGAGCATTTAAATATGACTTACCTCGTTTTTCCTTTTGACCTCCAAAATACAGTTATCCAGGTTTGAAAATGCCATTTCCTGTCTCTCCTCTTCTTGCTTTTCACCAGTACCTGAGCTGTTTTACATGGTGGAAAGCAGAATGTGCTCATCCCCTCCCTATGACTACAGCCCTGCGTGAAGTTGCTCTCTTATCCCTCACAGGCATGGAGGCCAAGCCTAATGGAAACTGTAGTTCCCATTAGGCTGTGATGTAGCAAGAATGAATGCGCACCGCAAACCAGGAAGTCAGTGAGAATAATGATTCAGGAGTGACAGAGGTGAATAAAACAGCTCGATTTCAACACGTATCAAACTAGTTATAATGCAAAACATTACTTTTTACTTTATCAGCTACTGTCAGACTTTAATTTAGGAGGAAAATATTTTTGCCTTTACGAACCCTTTAATGACCAGACAACTTTTTGTGGCAGTACGTTATTTTAGCTGACAATTGTGCGGTCGTGCGAAATTGTACCCAGATAAAATGGATATCCATTTTTTCCGCCCATAAATAGAGCTTTCTTTTGGTGGTATTTGATCACCTCTGTTTTTTTTTGCGCTATAAACAACAAATATATCTATATATCTATATATATATATAGATATATTGTATTTATCAGGGTATTGCTCGCTCCCGCGTATAGCGCACACCCCTAAAGTTGTTCCGAAATTCCTGTAAAAAAAAAAAAATGTTATAAAATGTTATTACTTACAGTTTTGGTGTCTTGCCCGGCGTCCATCGTCCGGTCCGATGTCCGTCTGCGGCCTTGGTGCTGTCCTCCCGGCTTCTCCAGCGCATCTCGAGTCAAATCCCAGCTTCCCGCGCTCAGTTTGAACACCTCCGCCGACATATACCGAGTGCAGTACACTCGGGTACATTCGGCAAGGCTCGGCTTCGCTCGTGCTCACGCTCTGTGATGTTTATGCGTGAGCACGAGCGTAGCCGAGCCTAGCCGAATGTACCCGAGTGTACTGCACTCAGTATATGTCGGCGGCTCACTTCAAACTGAGCGCGGGAAGTGGGGATCGGCGTATATCGCGCACCCACGATTTTCCCCTTATTTTAAGGGGAAAAAAGTGCGCGGTATACGCTGATAAATACGGTACTTTCTGCTATAAAACACTGTGAAGTGGTTAAAGAATGTTATACAGCGCAGTGCTTGCGCTGTGTAATTTGACCCCCTCTATAACCTGAAATAGAAAAGAGACTGCCGCTCCTGGTGAGTGCACCTCGGTGATAGGTATACACTCAAAAACGGATGGGTGCAGGCAATGCTATGACTAAGCATTGTCTATCAATGCTTTTATTTTTACCTTATTAAAAGGCGATACTTTAGTTTTACATCCATTGGAGTGCGGCTATCCATAATATTTTTTCTACCATTTATAACCTGAAATACCTGGCTGATCCTGCCTGGTTCTGCCCTCTCGTTTGAAAAACTGACCACGGTATATTATGGCTGCTGAGCCCTGACACCGTGGCCTGTCGGCTCCTTGTCCTGCTGCTCAAATTAGGGTTAAATTTATATTGTCCTCTTGGTGATTCATATAATGTTCCCCTGTGACTGTTTTTTATAAAAACAATGCAGCTATATAACGGTTTACAGCGTGCAAAACGGTGCTCACCAGGTGCCGCTCCTGTCAGCTAAGAACTGGGAACTAAGGCTATACATCGCACAGGATCACCAGAATCAGACTATAGAAGATTGGAAAAACGTTGCCTGGTCTGAGGAGTCTCGATTTCAGCTGTGACATTCACTTCCTTGTATCACCGTTTCAGGCTGGTGGTGGTGGGTGTAATGGTGGGAGAGATATTTTCTTGGCACACTTTGGACCCCTTAAGCCCTGTGCAACAGAATGACCCGTGACAGACTGAGATTCTCCTATGTCTAGGGTCACCTTATGTCCACTAGGGCCATAGGGTGACAAAGAAATTATATCATGTATTACAGAAGATGGGACATTAATAATAATTCATATTGCAGGACTGGAATATTGACTTGAGACCAGGTCTACAAGACAAGTGACTTGTCCCTCTGTATAAAAGTCTATTGAAATGTCTTGAGGTGTTGGCTATTCACTGTGAAAGACATATTCTGTTGAAAAGGTGTTAATTGCATCGGCTCCTGGAAGACTCTTTTAATTGTGTAAATGCCTTTTAGAATGTGATTGAGGTTCCTTATATGGGTGTGAAGATTATCTGTGATTGTGTATTATTCAAAAGGGAAAATCATTGTGTGACAGTATTTTGTTTTGATGTCATTATCTACAGGAATATCATTCTCTCTGAGTTAAGTCTATTGATGATAGCGGTCTGCCTTGTAACTGGCCATAGTTAGGTGGATTGAGGTCAAGGCATTGTGTAATTGTATTTTGAAATGTCTGCTAGATAATTAGCCCCAGTGTGAATAGGGGGGTGGAGATGGCATTGTCCTTTTGATTACTGTCACATGCTTGTAACTGCATAAAAAGCTGTAAAGAAAACATTAAAGTGTTCATATCTTTGCAAGCAAGTGCAGAGCAGAGTCTTGTCTTGATTATGGGAAATGATATGGATCGTGTATGCAGGATTGTCGCAGTGTGTCAGATAAGCTTGTCGTGGTTGGATGGACGGTGGTGACCGTTACATTTGGTTGGCAGCGGTGGGATGATTCCATCATCAGGACGGCTACAAGGACACATGACAATGGAGACGGTGTATGAACGGATGAAGCTCTCTTCCCTCATGGACTTACTGGAGAGCCGGGGCAGACCGGTCAGCAACCGTAAGAAAAGGGACATTATCGCAGAACTGGTCGAAATGGATAGAGCTAAAAGGCCCGCCGTAACAGACAGGACACCCGAAGAAGTAAGTTTTGATCGGGCTGTTAACATAAGACTGACACATTATGGTCCTAACCCTCCACCGGAGATCAGGGACAGAGTTATAGCGGCTCTGAATGCCACCTTGCTACAGCGAAGAAGTGCTGCAGCAGCTGAAGTCACAGCAGCACCAACTAAAGAGAGAGGAGAGGTGCAGATACCAGTCTCCATGGAAGAGGAATTCCAAAGAAGGTTACAAGAAATGCGGATACAGCATAGAGGACCAGTATCAGAGGAGGTCCTGTTGGGATGGTCGGATGTGATTCGGTGCCAACTCTGAAAGGAATCATTAGCTCGGGAGCAGCATCACCAAGGAAATGTCCTGCCCTCCATCTATGCAAGGTACTGGCCGCAGTATGACGTACGAATGCTGTTGTTGGGGGAACAACCGAAGCAGGAGTGGATAGCGGAGTTAAGCAGGCTGATTCGGGCAGAGATGCAGCTAGACGAGAGCTACAGAGCCCTTCGGTGGTATGTAGCCCAAGAGTGCCCGTGGTCAGCAGATGACAGCCCCACAGAAGGCTATGATTATGATGGCCTGGGATTGTTGTATTGGAGGATGTCCAGTGATCCCGACTTCGGGGATGATCGGGAGTGGCGCTTGGAGGACATAATGGAGCACAGAGAGGAAATATTGAATATCTCGGGAGGTCACTGGTCACAGGAAGATTTGGAATTTCTGGCCATTCGGGAATGGGAACTGGAGGTCGCCTACAGACAGTTGCTGGACTCTGCTCAGCAGCAGGGTGGGGCTCCCATTGCCTGGGACTACGAGAAAAGGTCAGATGACAACTGTGAAATCCTGGCTGATGAATCGGCAGTGGAAAATATGGAGATTGCCATCCCTAAAGCCAAAGCGGATGGTGCGGAGTTCCAGAGAGCCGGGGCGGTTGGCCCCTCTCTCCAGCAACAAGCTGAGGTGGTAAAGCTTTTACCCCCAGCTGAATCACTGGCAACAGAGCAGAGTGTCATGGGCCTCTGCTCCTCACTAACAGAAGAGGGGGACTCTGTGGTAGTGGATGGGACTGTGGTCTCCACTCACAGCAACCCAGCGGAAGAGCTGGCAACAGAGCAGAGTGTCATGGACCTCTGCTCTCCACTAATGGAAGAGGGGGATCCTGTGGTAGTGTATGGGACTGTGGTAGTGTATGGGACTGTGGTCTCCACTCACAGCAACCCAGCGGAAGAGCTGGCAACAGAACAGAGGGTCATGGGCCTCTGCTCCCAACTAACAGAAGAGGGGGATCGTGTGGTAGTGGATGGGACTGTGGTCTCCACTCACAGCAACCTAGCGGAAGAGCTGGCAACAGAACAGAGGGTCACGGACCTCTGCTCTCCACTAACGAAAGAGGGGGATCCTGTGGTAGTGGATGGGACTGTGGTCTCCACTCACAGCAACCCAGCGGAAGAGCGGGCAACAGAGCAGAGTGTCATGGGCCTCTGCTCCCAACTATCAGAAGAGGGGGTCCCTGTGGTAGTGGATGGGACTGTAGTCTCCACTGACACAACCCCAGAAAATGGTGCGGCCCTGAAACAGGAGGATGTCGGCTTTGCTTTGCAAGCACCGGGGGGTTTTCACCTAGCACCAGTGGATGGGACTTCAGTCTCCACTGGTATACCCCAGGAAGGGGGGGCAGTTGGCCCAGACCCCCAACAGCATGATGGACTGAGCCCAGCCACCCTGCCTTCTCCCCAGCGGCAGGCATGTTCTCTGAGAGAGGCAGAGGTTGGCGGGGTGAGTAATGCTCTGTTTGGAGCCATTTATTTGGGGTACAGTATGGATACCAGCATTGGAGGACTGGAACTACTGACGGACTTCGGAGTCAACCCGTTTGGGGTTCCCACCTGTGTCGGTCTCCCACCGAAAGGGGAGAGATGTAACGGATTGACCCGTGACAGACTGAGATTCTCCTATGTCTAGGGTCACCTTATGTCCACTAGGGCGCTAAAGAAATTATATCATGTATTACAGAAGATGGGACATTAATAATACATATTGCAGGACTGGAATATTGACTTGAGACCAGGTCTACAAGACAAGTGACTTGTCCTCTGTATAAAAGGCTATTGAAATGTCTTGAGGTGTTGGCTATTCACTGTTGAAAAGGTGTTAATTGCATTGGCTCCTGGAAGACTCTTTTCATTGTGTAAATGCCTTTTAGAATGTGATTGAGGTTCCTTATATGGGTGTGAAGATTATCTGTGATTGTGTATTATTCAAAAGGGAAAATCATTGTGTGACAGTGTTTTGTTTTAGTTTTGTTTTGTTTTATTTGAGTTAAGTCTATTGATGATAGTGGTGCCGACATGTCTGCCTTGTAACTGGCCATAGTTAGGCATTGTGTAATTGTATTTTGAAATCTCTGCTAGATAATTAGCCCCAGCGTGAATAGGGGGGGTGTCCTTTTGATTACTGTCACATACTTGTAACTGCATAAAAAGCTGTAAAGAAAACACTCAAGTGTTCATATCTTTGGAAGCAAGTGCAGAGCAGAGTCTCGTCTTGATTATGGGAAATGATATGGATCGTGTATGCAGGATTGTCGCAGTGTGTCAGATAAGCTTGTCGTGGTTGGATGGAAGGTCGTAAACGGTGGTGACCATTGCACCCTGTACACACGATCGGTTTGTCTGATAAAAACAGACCCATAGGCAGTTCGCGTGTGGGCCCCATCGGTTTGTTTTTCATCGGTGAAAAAAGAACATGTTTTACATTTTTTCCTATGGATAAAAAACTGATAGAAAAATTGATCAACTGTGTGGAAGTCCATCAGTCAAAAATCCATGCATGCTCAGAATCGAGTCGCCGCATGCTCGGAAGCATTGAACTTCATTTTTCTCAGCACATCGTTGTGTTTTACGTCACCATGTTTTGGCAAGGTCGGATTTTTGACTGATGGTGTGTAGGCAAGACTGATGAAAGTCTGCTTCATCGGATATCGGATGTAAAAATCCATCGATTAGATTCCATTAGATTCCACCAGATATCCAATCGTGTGTACAGGGCTTAAGTACCAATTGAGCATATACCTGAGTGTTGTTGGTGACCACGTCCATCCCTTTATGACTACAGTGTACCCATCTTCTGATGGCTCCTTCCAGCAGGATAATGCCACCATGTCACAAAGCTCCAATCATCTCACCACTGGACAATGAGGTCCCTGTACTCCAATGGCCTCCACACTCACCACATCTCATCTAATAGAGCACCTTTGGGATATGGTGGAAAGGGGAGATTCTCATCAGGAATGTGCTGTCGACAAATCTGCCGCAATTGCGTGATGTTATCGGGTCACTATGGAGAAAAATCTGAGGAATGTTTCCAACACCTTGTTGAATCTATGGCACCAAGAATGAAGGCAAAAGAGGGTCCAACCCTGAACTAGTAAGGGGGACCTAATAATAAAGTTGCTGGTGAGTGTATCTGAAAAGCGCTGCGTAATTATTGGCGCTATATAAGCACCTGTAATGAATAAAATCTAACCTTTCCTCTACCTAAAACAAAAAATGTACTTTCTTTACATTTACGGACATCTGACTCGCCTGATCTCCAAACCTGTATTACTTGGTACTCCAGTGCAGGAGATCCAGATGGGTTTTGTGACAGAGGTGTGTGCGCTTTTTTTTGGCAAGATGCCCTTTTGCAATGTTGTCCGTATTGTTTGCTCGGGTTATTTTTGGAACGACATTTATGACACAATTAGCTGGGCGAAACAGAACAAACAGGACAAAGTTTGAAGCAAGTCTAATAACTCCAACTAAAACTGCTTCTCCTTATGACAACAAGGAGAAGAGCTAAAATATTTTATTCCCAATGCCAACTCGTCAACCGGACAGGACAGGTGTGTATTCTCTTCAACCAGGGTGGGGGGCCCAGCCTAGAGTGACCAAATTTCCAAACTGCCATTCAGGGACACCCCCTCCTTCACAAAAAATTGCCAATTGTAAAGTTTTTCAGGAGCAGTGATTCTAATTATGCTTAAAGTGCAACAATACAAATGAACAATTCCTCTAAATATAGTGCCTGGGGGGTCCCCTTAGTTTGCCTGTAAAGTGGGGCATGTATAGAACATGCTGCAGCAAAAATGAAATTTCTAAAGAAAAAAAAATCAGAGTCAAATCACATTTAAATTGACTCACAGTTGCAATTGCTGGCACCCGGCTATTGAAAAAAAGGAAAAGCAAAAAAAAAAAATAGTTCCCCCAGTCCATACCAGCACCCACAAGCTCTACCCCCCCCCCCATCCCAAAGCATCACATCCCCATCTTACCCTGGCTGGTGGTTGTGGTGGCACACAGGCAAGGGGGGTTATCAGAATCTGAAAGGACCCAAAGGGTCTGGAATGGCCTAGGGGAGGGGGGACCCCACGTCATATTTATTTTTTACTGGCAGCTTTATTTTTTATTTAGCTGTCAGCAGGAAAGCCCATTGACAGCTGAAGACTCATCAGTTGTTAGGGATGCCGGCTTCCCAGCCTCGCTCTCTCATCGGATGGCTGTGTCAGGTTCATTCTGGGACACTGTATTGTCCTGGAATGAAGGTGCCCGGGACAGAACTGCAAAATGCGGGACTGTCCCGCGCAATCCGGGACACATGGTCACCCTAGCCCAGCCCCAGCCCCGGCCCCCAGACGGCAATACCACAAGGTTGTACACATTCCTTATTACCGTATATACTTGAGTATAAGCCGACCCGAATATAAGCCGAGGTACCTAATTTTACCACAAAAAATCGGAAAACTTATTGACTTGCATATAAGCCTATGGTGTCCATCTGCATGTCTCACTGTGCCCATGCCTCACGTTGCCAATGCCTTACTGTGTCCATGACTAGACTGAAGTTTAACATGGGAGTCTATTTAAGGGGGGAACGGGTTTGAAAAATCGGTGCTCCCCAGCCGTAGGTCTCCCAGACATCAAACTTGTAGAGGAGAAATGGGGCTACATGTGTGCCAAGTACGACCGGCCGGTACTGGGTCCCCAAAGTAACTGGAGAAATGACTGTTTAACATGGGAGTCTATGGAAGGGGTGCCCGGCTTTGAAAAATCGGTGCTCCCCGGCAGTAGGTCCCCCAGACAACAAACTTTGCACTTTTGAGGATGAGTCGGGCTACATGTGTGGCAAGTTTGGCCGGTAACGGGTCCCCAAAGTCTGGGAGATCAGGCGCAGAAATGTGACTCGAGTATAAGCCGAGGGGGGCATTTTCAGCAAAAAAAATTTTTTTTGTGCTGAAAAACTCAGCTTATACTCAAGTATATACGGTATACTCTCTTCAATCTGGACGTTGCTCAGACAAAAGAGGAAGCACAAGAAAAACTCCCTAGGGGCTTGTTTACACCTTGCAGAAACTTGGGTAATAGCACTTCACATGGTAATGTAGCATGCAAATGTCCTTGCAGTACAGTGCCATTCATGTTGACCAGAACGCACTAAATGTACTATATTTTTGTACATTGAGGTTTTTTACAACCCACTCATTTTGAATAGGCTGTGAAGTAGAATAACAAAGTTTCGAACCAGGCAGGACTTCATCAATGCAGGTTTATTCACAACCGGTAACATACAATTTTATGTTCAAAGTATTACAAAATACAGGTCTAATTTATACAATTTCTTACAATGCAAGCATATTAGATATTGGTATTCTTATACCATAACCAAATTGAAACAATTGTGGTTGTTCTTGCCTTGAACCAGAATGGGTAGTTTCTGCCAATTCTTGGTAACTCGTTACCTGACTGGCTCGACCGAGTTTGTAAGGGAAATTCACCTCTGGAACAAGCTAAGGAGTTTTCCCTAGTTGACTCGTACGAGGAGACAAGTTATGGACAGATATTTGCCTACTGGTTCTGGCTGTTGGTCACCCGTGCCATAGGGTTGCATGGACCAACAGTCAGCCTGATAGACGCCTATCTGACTTGTCTGACTAACAATTGTAAAACTGGTATTTATATACCCTTTATAAGCTTTATCTGAGACATCTAGCCTAGATGTGATTGGTTGTTACGATCTACGTCAATGTCCTAAAACCAAACAAGCTTAATTATTCCTAGAATTCCTATATGTTCATTGTGAAGGACTTTTATGCAATTGCCTATATACTTCAGTGTAATTCTCTCCCTGCTAATCTTAATGCCTGTGTGCCTCTAGACCTGGATAATTGGACAATGACCCTTCAATGGCATACCGGAGTCGGGCTTGTGAGATACATTTTATTGTCCAGTGTGTAGAGGTGTTAATTGTTATTCTAAACCCCAGCCAGGTCAACAGACTCATAAGTGATACTTATTGTCCATTGTGTGATAACCCTATTTAAAGCCTTTCTATTATAAGGTGTAAATTACTTCTGCCCTGTCTCAATACTCCAGACGGCTCCATTGTTCTGTGGCTGGCTATTGTATACATTGATTGACCCCCTGGGGCTCTTGTCTGAACACAGATATTCAGGCTTCTGGCCACACCTATTCAAGCTTTGGGACCAATCTCTGCGGAGACAGTTTCAAGTCCTCATTTGCATGGTTTTCAGAGGACCAGAGTGAAGACTGAATACTTTACAATGGACCAATAGGAAAGCGGTTGTTGGGGGCGGGATGTTCCAAATCCTGTATAAAGTGTGCTGTGTACTTTCATTAAAGTGTGTCCTGTTAGATCCAGTATTAAGCCATGGCTAATGTGTGGATTATTCAGCGATTCCAGGGATATTCCTAGTCGGGGAATATTGGGGTGATTTCTTTTATGGAAGAAGAAGGGAAGGTTTGACGGGGATATTTTCTACTACCGTCACACTGGATGGCAGCGGCGGGATTTTCCTTTCTACTTTCCTTTACACCAGGATTCCAAGCAGACACTGGGAACAGTGAATGGAGGACTGCTACACCCGGCTTAAAAGAAATACACTGAAAGAACTACTTGAAGTTCGTGGAAGGATTGCTAGCAACAAAACCAAGCGGGTCATCATAGCAGAATTAATGGAGCTAGACCAGGAGAACTCGGTTGCAGCAACGCCAGCAGTACAAGAGATGGAGACACCAGTGATTCGGGATGAGGAATCACCAGCCAACAAGCTAATAAGAGAGAAACTAGCATGGTTCGGTCCGAACCCAACGGCGGATGTGGTGCTGAAAGTGATGACCCTGTTAGCGGAGGAGGCTAAACAAACAAGAGACGCTGAGCTACAGTTAAAACTGGCAGCAGTCCAACAAGCAGCCGCACATTCTCCAAACAGTGAGTACAGCACAGCAGACACAAAGAAGATTCCGTTTAGCGCTTTTAAAGCTTTTGATGAAAAAGACTGTGAAATTGATAACTACCTGGCAGATTTTGAGAGACAATGTAACCTGCACCGAATAGCTAGAGGAGAGTGGGTTTCAATATTGTCAGGCAAATTGTCAGGCAAAGCTTCTGATGCTTTCCGGACTGTGCCAGAGCAGGAGATCCATAGCTACGCCAGGGTTAAAGAAGTGCTCCTAGCACGTTATGCAGTAACCCCAGAGTCCTACCGACAGAAGTTCAGGGACTCACGCAAAGCCACGAAAGACTCTTACGTGGAATGGGCATGCCAGTTATCCCTGTCGGCCTCTAACTGGGTTAACAGCAGCCAGGCCACCACCGCAGAGGACATTTTGCAACTAATGCTCCTGGAGCAATTTTACAATCACATCCAGACGGATGTCAAAGACTGGGTGAGAGATCGCAGGCCCATGACTCTACCAGAGGCCGCTAAGTTGGCAGATGAATATGCGGATACTCGCAAGATGAACCAGGTCACACCACGGGTACAACTGCCACGACCAACGGTGCCCTCACACCCACCAGCCGCTAGATACCAACCTCCTAACAGACTGGTGACATCTAGCCCTCGCTATCCACGCCAGGAGGACAATGAACAACGCTGCTTCCGGTGCAAACAGCTGGGTCACTTCAAGCAGAATTGCCCCATGGATGACAACACCAGGTCAAATTGGTCTCGACCTGGGTACCGCCCACCAGCAGCAGCCCATTGTGTAGACTCGGCTTGGGATTCCCAGGAGCTGGGTCAGGAAGAACCATGGGGCACCCTTTACGAAGTCCACGTGGTACAATCTGCTATTACGGACAACAGGAAACACCATTGTCAGCTGGTCATGGTTAACGGAAAAACCGTCCGGGGATTAAGAGACAGTGGGGCGACCATCACGTTGGTACAAAGACACCTGATTAATGCATCAGAGAAACCAGGGAAATCAATTGCTGTGAGAGTGGCAGGGGGGGCAGTATACCGTATTCCTACTGCACAGGTACACCTGGACTGGGGTGCAGGAGCTGGCAATGTTCATGTGGGCGTCATGAAGGACTTACCTTCTGAAGTCATCTTGGGCAACGACATTGGGCCCCTGACTTCGGCGTTCGCCTCTACCACCGCTCAGGAGGCCCACGCCGTAACCACCAGAGCGCAAAGTCGCGCTGCCGAGAGCCATCCCCTTCCTACTGAGACCCAGGTAAGCCAACCCAACCTACCCTTGACTGTAGAACCCCTACCCTGGGACACCCCAGAGGACTTTGGGCGGGAGGTGACCGGAGACCCTTCCCTCAGAAAGTATCGAGAGAAAGCCAAGGGGGGCCAAGGGGGGTTAGAGAAGGAGCAGTTTATCTGGGAGAAAGGCCGCTTGTACAGGCTCACCGAGACCCAGGGTAATGCACCAGGGCCTAAGCAAAAACGCCAGCTGGTAGTTCCCCGAAAGTACCGGCAGGAGTTATTGAGGATTGGGCACGACGTACCCTTGGCAGGCCATTTGGGAATACGCAAGACAGGGTATCGGATAACCCAGAACTTCTTCTGGCCTGGGGTATCCGACGACGTCAGGGCATATTGTCAAACGTGCGAGGTATGCCAACGTATAGGTAAAAAGGGAGACCACCCAAAGGCTAAACTAGTTTCCATGCCCATTATTGAAGAACCGTTCACAAGGGTAGCTGTGGACATTATAGGACCCCTGGCCCAACCTAGCCGTTCCGGCAAGCGGTATATACTCACCGTGGTAGACTACGCCACCCGTTACCCTGAAGCGGTAGCCCTCTCTAACATACAGGCTGAGACCGTAGCAGAGGCCCTAGTTAAAGTATTTTCCCGAGTAGGCTTTCCCAAGGAGGTCCTGTCCGACCAAGGTACACAATTCACGGCCGAGGTAACCCAGCAGATATGGAAAACCTGTGGAGTTAAATCCCTGACTAGCTCCCCATACCACCCCCAGACTAACGGCCTGTGCGAGCGATTCAACGGAACGCTAAAGCAAATGTTGAAGTCATTCACGGGGGCTTACAAGGATTGGGAGCGATTCCTGCCGCACCTTCTCTTTGCCTACCGAGAGGTGCCGCAGGAATCGACCGGATTCTCACCCTTCGAACTTCTCTATGGGAGGCGGGTGAGGGGGCCCTTAGATCTCATCAAGGATCACTGGGAGGGGCAAACAGAAATTGAGGGGACCCCGGTTGTACCTCATGTCCTGGAGCTGAGAGACCGCATGGAAGAATTAGCCCAGACAGTGCAAGAGAACCTCCAGGCGGCACAACAGCGCCAGAAGGTATGGTATGACCGACGGGCTAGGCACCGGAGCTTTCAGATAGGCCAAAAGGTCATGGTATTAAGGCCGGTCCGAACAGACAAGCTCCAGGCTGCCTGGCAGGGCCCCTATAAAGTTATAGGACAGATATGCGACACTACCTACACGATAGCCAGTTGCGAGGATGAAGAGGTGAAACGAACCTTTCACATCAACATGCTCAAGGCCTATCAGGAACGGGCGGAGGAGGTAGCCGCTATCTGTGCACCAGCAGGAGAAGACACAGAGACCCTACCCCTTCCCGACCTATTGGGCAGTAACGAGGGGATGACCCAGATAGAGAAAGTCCAGCTAGGGGAACAGCTGGGGCCGCAAGAGCGGGCTCAAGCTGGTCGCTTACTAGAAACAAAACAGGCCACATTCTCTCAGGAGCCTGGATACACACTCCTAGCCATACACAAGGTGGAGACTCCAGGACAGGCACCCCTGAGACAGCCTCCTTACCGTATCCCCGAAGCAGTCCGGGAGGGGATGCGGAAGGAAATAGATGAGATGCTTCGGCTAGGCGTAATCGAACCCTCAGAAAGTCCTTGGGCCTCGCCAGTAGTCTTAGTGCCCAAGAAGGATGGGACAACCCGCTTCTGTGTAGATTACCGGCGCCTCAATGACAAGACAGTTACGGACGCCTATCCGATGCCACGGATGGACGAGCTGCTTGACCGTATCTCTGCAGGGAAGTATCTGACCACAATAGACCTATGCAAGGGATATTGGCAGATCCCCCTAGCAGAAGAGGACAGACAAAAGTCAGCCTTCATCACCCCATTCGGCCTATACCAATTCCGGGTTTTGCCGTTCGGGATGAAGAACGCCCCGGCCACCTTCCAACGGATGGTGGATCAGTTACTTGGGGGTCTCCAGAGCTTTGCATGTGCTTACCTGGATGACATCGCCATCTACAGCGATACATGGGAAGCGCACCTAGAGCACGTAGGGATAGTATTGGATAGGATCAAAGGGGCCGGGCTGACCCTGAAACCCGACAAATGTCATTTGGGTATGGCGGAGGTACAATATTTGGGCCACCGAGTAGGATGTGGTAAGCAACGGCCGGAGCCGGCTAAGATCGAGGCCGTTGCCAATTGGCCCACTCCCCACACCAAGACACAAGTCATGGCTTTCTTGGGCACAGCCGGCTATTACAGACGCTTTGTACCCGA
The DNA here is from genome assembly GCA_029574335.1 of Rana kukunoris. Lineage (NCBI taxonomy): Eukaryota > Metazoa > Chordata > Amphibia > Anura > Ranidae > Rana > Rana kukunoris. Next base: position 214,944,551 of record CM056055.1, read on the forward strand.
CTACAGCGCCCTGGCCAAACCCCTGACCGACTTAACCAAAAAGAAGCTACCCCGACAAGTCCTGTGGTCCCCGGAATGCGAGGTGGCTTTCCAAGCACTAAAGACTGCTCTGGTTAATGCTCCGGTGTTGATTACCCCAGATCCTAACAAAAGATTTATTGTTCACACAGACGCTTCAATGTTTGGACTGGGGGCAGTACTAAGCCAGATCGGGGAGGATGGAGGAGAGCACCCGGTGGCATACCTGAGTCGGAAGCTGTTGCCAAGGGAGGTCAGTTATGCCACCATTGAAAAAGAGTGTTTGGCCTTGATATGGGCCCTCAAAAAGCTCACACCTTACCTTTATGGCCGGGCTTTCACTCTCATCACCGATCACAACCCCTTGGTGTGGCTTAACCGGGTTTCAGGGGACAACGGCCGTTTGCTACGCTGGAGCTTGGCCTTACAGCCCTATGACTTTACGATTCATTACCGCCCAGGCAAGCAAAACGGGAATGCCGATGGATTGTCACGCCAAACAGAGTTAACCTCGGACTAGAAACTCTGAACCCGTCAACTCTACTGGACCAGGAAAGGTCCAACCGAGTTGCCGGAGCAGGGAGAAAAGGGGGGGCCATTGTGAAGGACTTTTATGCAATTGCCTATATACTTCAGTGTAATTCTCTCCCTGCTAATCTTAATGCCTGTGTGCCTCTAGACCTGGATAATTGGACAATGACCCTTCAATGGCATACCGGAGTCGGGCTTGTGAGATACATTTTATTGTCCAGTGTGTAGAGGTGTTAATTGTTATTCTAAACCCCAGCCAGGTCAACAGACTCATAAGTGATACTTATTGTCCATTGTGTGATAACCCTATTTAAAGCCTTTCTATTATAAGGTGTAAATTACTTCTGCCCTGTCTCAATACTCCAGACGGCTCCATTGTTCTGTGGCTGGCTATTGTATACATTGATTGACCCCCTGGGGCTCTTGTCTGAACACAGATATTCAGGCTTCTGGCCACACCTATTCAAGCTTTGGGACCAATCTCTGCGGAGACAGTTTCAAGTCCTCATTTGCATGGTTTTCAGAGGACCAGAGTGAAGACTGAATACTTTACAATGGACCAATAGGAAAGCGGTTGTTGGGGGCGGGATGTTCCAAATCCTGTATAAAGTGTGCTGTGTACTTTCATTAAAGTGTGTCCTGTTAGATCCAGTATTAAGCCATGGCTAATGTGTGGATTATTCAGCGATTCCAGGGATATTCCTAGTCGGGGAATATTGGGGTGATTTCTTTTATGGAAGAAGAAGGGAAGGTTTGACGGGGATATTTTCTACTACCGTCACATTCATTAAATATGATTTATACGATTTTGTCCCATTAAAGACATTTGTGTAAAGATAGTATGGGGCCCAGGCATGTTAGATCAGACTCTTCTCGTTCTGATAAGACTCTGCCACCTTGAGAGATAAGAGATTTACGACTTTGGGAAAATTAACTTCTAATACCTCTCTTTATGTGATATGTCGCACTATATGTATGTATTTACCTATATTAGTTCCATAAAAGACACTGTATTTAAATTTTATATACATACACCTACATGCACATATATATATATATATATATATATATATATATATATATATATATATATATATATATATATATACATATACACAAACGCATACAAAGCTAATTCCTTTATTAAATGTATTTTAACAGTTTTTAATGAGGCACAGTAGACTCTGTCAAGCTTGATTAATGTCTGTGCATAACTTTCTCAAAACTGCCTAATGAATTTAAAACCATCTATATCACTATTTGTTGGTGCTTATCTCATCAGCTATATTTCAACTATTGTCAGAATATTCCTTTGTCTAATTAGTTGAACTTAAAGGGACACTAAAGTCAGGCATTTAAAAAAAAAAAAATAACAAACATGTGATACTTACCTCCACTGTGCAGTTCGTTTTGCACAGAGTGGCCCGGAAACCTGTCTTCTAGGGTCCCTCGGCGGCTGTCTGGGCTCCTCCTCGCAAAAGCTTTCCTTCTTCATGCGAGGGCGCTTGCATGGAGGAAAGCTTTTGCGAGCGCGCTCCCGTGATACAGCGGCGGCCATAGCCGCCGACTGTATCACTCGGCTCCGCCCCCCAGCGCGCCGAGTCATCCTCCCTGATTGACAGCAGCGCTAGCCAATGGCTGCGCTGCTATCAATCCGCCCAGCCTAGCCAATCAAGGGCCAGGCTGGGAACCGAAGAGGATGACGTGGACGCGCCCGGGAGATTCGAACGGTCAGGTAAGTACAACGGGGGCTCGGGGGGGGGGGGGCGGTGCTGCTAGATGTTTTTTTATCTTCATGCATAGGATGCATGAAGGTAAAAAAACTTATACCTTTACAACCCCTTTAAAATGAACTGTGTCCCAGTGCACTTTCACCTACTTAAAGCGGAGCTCCAGCGGCGGGAAATTTTTTTTTTTAAAGTCAGCAGCTACTAACAGTGTAGCTGCTGACTTTAAATAAGGACACTTACCTGTCCTAGGCGCCCGCGCTGACGGCCCCCCCCGATGCCGGTCCCACGATCGCTCCGGGTCCCGCACCGCCATTCACAATATGGGAAACAGGCAGTGAAGCCGTACGGCTTCACTGCCCATTTCCTAGTGCGCCTGCGTGAGTCTCACGCTGGCTTGTGAATGGGGCGCGCTGCTCTCTGAGAACACACACAGTTCCCAGGAAGCAGCGCGCCCCATTCACAAGGAGAAGAACAAGAAGAAAACACACCGCGGTTCAGGAAGAGGCAGATTACGGACTTCCGCATAGCAACAGCTATTTCGGGTGAGTATTTTTTTTTTTTTTTTCAGGTTTTTTTTTTTTTTTTTTTTTCAAACAACATTGTAAAATGTTGTTATCCTGGGTGGAGCTCCGCTTTAACTTATGACTCTGTCTTAAAAATACATTCTGTATACATTAATACAGATTTAACCACTTAAAGGGGTTCTAAAGGTACAAGTTTTTTTACCTTCATGCATCCTATGCATGAAGGTAAAAAAACATCTAGCAGCACCGGCCCCCCCCGAGCCCCCGTTGTACTTACCTGACCGTTCGAATCTCCCGGGCGCGTCCACGTCGTCCTCTTCGGTTCCCAGCCTGGCCGTTGATTGGCTAGGCTGGGCGGATTGATAGCAGCGCAGCCATTGGCTAGCGCTGCTGTCAATCAGGGTGGATGACGCGGCGCGCTGGGGGGCGGAGCCGAGTGATACAGTCGGCGGCTATGGCCGCCGCTGTATCACGGGAGCGCGCTCGCAAAAGCTTTCCTCCATGCGAGCGCCCTCGCATGAAGAAGGAAAGCTTTTGCGAGGAGGAGCCCAGACAGCCGCCGAGGGACACCAGAAGACAGGTTTCCGGGCCACTCTGTGCAAAACGATCTGCACAGTGGAGGTAAGTATCACATGTTTGTTATTTTTTTTTTAAAAAATCCCTGACTTTAGTGACCCTTTAAGGACCGGACCAATACGCTGGTAAATGACCCAAGGGTTTTTTTACAATTCGGCACTGCGTCGCTTTAACAGACAATTGCGCGGTCGTGCGACGTGGCTCCCAAACAAAATTTGCGTCCTTTTCTTCCCACAAATAGAGCTTTCTTTTGGTGGTATTTGATCACCTCTGCCATTTTTATTTGTTGCGCTATATACAAAAATAGAGCGACATTTTTGAAAAAAAATCTATTTTTTACTTTTTGTTATAAGTAAAATCAAATAAACTAAATTTTAGTCAAACATTTAGGTCAAAATGTATTCAGCCACATGTCTTTTAGTAAAAAAAAAAAATCGCAATAAAAAAAATAGCTACCTAGCGGGAACAGCGACACTAATACAGCGATCAGAAAAATTATCGCTTAGTGATGCTGGCAATAGGGAGTGAAAGGGTTAACTAGGGCGGTGATCAAGGGGTTAAAACTTTATTAGGGGGGGGTACGGGGCTATCCTGAACCTAACACTAACTGCCTGTCACACTGACACTAAATGCAGTGATCAGTACATATATGATTACTGCATTCAGTGACACTGTGACTGGGGGGTGGGGGTGATCGCAAGGGGTTAATGTGCCTGCGTGTAGTGTGTGTCAGTGTAGTGTTGTGCAGACTTACTGTGTGATGTGATCTCTCCTCAGCGGGGGTTGAAAAAACTACCGAGAGCAGAGATCACATCACTTCCCTCTTCCTGCGTTTACACAGGAGGAGGAAGTGCACTGCAGGGGAGCGCGCGCATTGGCTGGGAGCGATCCGGAGGGGGCGGACAAAAACGAACAGCCGCCCCCTCAGCACAGACCGCTCCTACAGCCACCAGGACCGTCGCATGTATCAGGGGGGTCCCGATCGGACCCCCGACCCACGTCTAGGCAGCAACGTATATGAACGTTGATGTGCCTGTCCGTGCCATTTTGCCGACGTAAATGTACATGCGGCGGTCCTTAAGAGGTTAATAACTATTTACTATTGAATAATAATATTGATAAGTCACTATTGTATAACAACAATATGAATAATAATTTATATAATCAGTAAAACATATGCAAATCAATATCAACAATATGAAATAATAATGTGAAGTACATTGGCTAATATGAGATTCTACAACAGCTGCCAAACATGACACAACCCATGAATAAAAGTTGTTTTATAGTACTGTGTTTCCCCGAAAATAAGCTGGGGTCTTATATTAATTGTGGCAACCAAAAACGTGGTAAAGCTTTTTCTCTGGGTTTGCTATTTTTTGTGCAGTCTTCTCTACCCCTCTCCCTCCCTGCCTGACAGGAATCCCCTGTGTGAAGTAAAATGTATTGTGTCAAGTACCATTATTATAGTGCCACTCTGGGCTTCCATAGCCTGCCTGAGCTCTCCTCCACGAGCTGAGCATTGCAGAGGGAGGGGGCCAAGATCCCCCACTGACAGGCAGGAGAAAGATCTGAGTGCCGTTCTGGGCTTCCATAGCCTGCCTGAGCTCTCCTCCACGAGCTGAGCATTGCAGAGGGAGGGGGGCCGAGATCCCCCACTGACAGGCAGGAGAAAGATCTGAGTGCCGTTCTGGGCTTCCATAGCCTGCCTGAGCTCTCCTCCACGAGCTGAGCATTGCAGAGGGAGGGGGCCAAGATCCCCCACTGACAGGCAGGAGAAAGATCTGAGTGCCGTTCTGGGCTTCCATAGCCTGCCTGAGCTCTCCTCCACGAGCTGAGCATTGCAGATGGAGGGGGGCCGAGATCCCCCACTGACAGGCAGGAGAAAGATCTAAATGCTGTTCTGGGCTTCCATAGCCTGCCTGAGCTCTCTTTCACGAGCCAAGCATTGCAGAGGGGGGGGGGGGGGCGAGATTCCCCCACTGACAGGCAGCAGGAGGAGTTCTGGGCTTCCATAGCCTGCCTTAACTATCTTCCACGAGTCTAGCATTGCAGAGGGAGGGGGGGTCGCGATCCCCTGCTGACAGGCAGGAGAAGAGGAGGAGACAACCACTTAAAACTAGGTCTTATTTTCGGGGTAGGGCTTGTATTACAGCTCGCCTGGAAAACCAATGTAGGTCTTATTTTCAGGGTAGGTCTTACTTTTGGGGAAACGTGGTAGAAAGTCAACACATTTTAGGGGTTCTGAGGGGCTGCCTTCATCAGGGCTTAGTAATGCTGGGATTAGTGTAATGGCTCATTTTACCCCAAGATATTTTTTTGCTTTTTGTGTGTCATTGTGCTCCGTTTTATGGCGGCCCAATAATTTCAGTGAATGAATGTGAAGTGTATAAAGAATGCCATCGTTTTTACAATCTTGACGCACCGAAAGGGATGGTAGGTGTGTGTACGTGCCAGATACATGGGGGTGCCATTAAAAATAGAAAATATCCTTCCGCCCTCCAAGTCCAAAGACTGTCCAAATCTTGCCACCTCAACCTCTGCAAACATCTCCAAAATACGCCCCTTCCTAACCAATGACCCCACAAAGCTCCTAATTCACCCCCTGGTTATCTCTCGCCTTGGGACTACTGCAACTCCCTTCTCGTTGGCTTACCTCTAGGCCAGGAGTCTCCAAACTACGGCCCTCCAGGTGTTCAGGAACTACAATTCCCATCATGCCTAGTCATGTCTACGAATGTCAGAGTTTTACAATGCCTCATGGGAAGTGTAGTTTCACAGCAGCTGGAGGGCCGTAGTTTGGAGATCCCTGCTCTAGGCAGAGGTGTATTTAGGTTTTGTGCTGCCCTAGGCCTGACTAAACTTGTGCACCCCTAATTTAAATAAGACCCACCCCTTCCTGTCACGGCCACACCCTGTGTTGTTTAAGACCCGCCCTGAAATTTTCGAGTGAGGACACTAGTTCTGAAGGCCTGGGGGGGGGGGGGGGGCAATGGATTCCCTTAATTTACTTAGATTTCCCCTTACTTCCTGGTTGGCCATAGAGCAGGAAGTGAAGGGAAATCTTCGCAATGGGACAGGGATGGTAAAAGTGTTGCCTATAGTTCTACTTTAAGTAGATGGTGCAGCAGAAACATATAGCACAGTGAGGAAGGTTTGTGGTCCAGGATGACAAAACAGTCAAAATTGGAAGCGCCTCCCCCACAGTTGCGGAATGCCGGCCGTCCGCATACTAGAAGCAGCGCGGCCACTTTATGGGGGAGCTAGACTAATTTTCCTAACAGTGTAGCGCAAGCCGGCGGGGACTCTTTTCGTGCTGCCCCCCTGCAAAGTGCTGCCCTAGGCCTGGGCCTTGTTGGCCTAGGCCAGGATACAGCTCTGCCTCTAAGTAGTCTATCCCCCCTTCAGTCCATCATAAATTATGCTGCCAGACTCATCCACCTTGCAAACCCCCTCACCGTCTGCTACTCCTTTCTGCCCATTCTTCCGTTTGGCTTCGGCTCACCCAACAAATTTAAATTCAAAATACTGACAACTACTTGCAAAGCCATCCACAGCACTGCCCCCATCTACATCACTAGCCTGGTCTCTAAATACCAACCAAATCATTCCCTTCGTTACTCCCAAAAACCTCCTGCTCTCCAGTTCCCTCGTTACTGCCTCCCATGCTCGCCTCCAGGACTTTCCCAGAGCCTCTCCCATCCCATGGATTTCCCTACCCCAATCTGTCCAACTATCTCCTCCTCTGTTTGATTTTAGAAGACCCCCGAAAACCCTCCTCTTCAGAACAGTCTATCAGATCATCCCCCACAGTTATTACCTTTTTTGTATAGACCCTCCCTTCTAGATTGTAAGCTCTAACCAACAGGGCTCTCTGATTCCTCCTGTATTGAATTGTATTGTAACTTTGTTTCCCCTAATGTTGCAAATCGCTGCACAAACTGTTGGCGCTATATAAATCATGTATAATAATAATAATAAGTTTGGGCTAAAAGCCACATCTCAACCAGAAGATGCAAAGAGATGCTGGAAAAGTGAAACCAGAACTCGCCTCAATAACTGGACTTGAAGGGCTCAACATGGGAGATGAAACTAATGTATAAAAAAAATATCTTGTTAAAATTGGGTTCATAAAAACAATGGAAAATAACTCTACAAACAATGAGGTAATGTTGCAAAAACTCTACTAAGGTACCGGAAGACTATAACCGCGTCAACAGGTTTAAAAATTGCGTAACAACAATGTGCAATTGTATGCTTCTGGTAACCAAATCTGCCAGTGTATATATTTTTTTAACTGCAGCGCCTTATAAAAGCACTGTCAGTTTGCACAGCGCTTTACCTTTTATATTGTACATTCACATCAGTCCCTGTTCTCACGGAGCTTGCAATCTAAGGTCCCTAACTCGCATTCATACCACGGCCAGTTTAAACAGGAGGCAATTTACCTACCAGCATAGGCTTTGTAGTGTAGGAGGAAACCAAAGTACCCGACGGAAACTCATGCAGGCACAGAGAGAATATTCAAACTCCAGGCAGGTAATGCCGTGGTTGGGATTCGAACTGGTGACCCTAGTGCTGCTAGGTAGAAGTGCTAACCACATAGCCACTGTTCTTCGTAGTGTTTTAATATGATGGTATGGCTGATTACTTTAGTTTTAATTGCTGCTGTTGGTAATTTTGTTGTTGCTGCCGCCGCTCTCAGTCCTCCGGATCACCCGCCGCCGATTCTCCTGTCTGGGGGAGGGGGGTCAGTCCTGTGCGGGCTGGCACATCCAAACAGTCGCACACACACAGCCCACGCTGTTGTCTTGCTATGCAGCTAGGTATTTATTTTATTATTGTGTTGTATTTGTTGAATGTAAGTGTATTTTAGTAATTTTCCCTTTGGGATTAATAAAGTTTTTTCTGCATATGAAATAAATGTTTTTCTTGTTTTGATATACAATTTTTGGTTTCTTTGTTTCTTTCTAGAATCTGAAGCATCGTGAGGTTTGATGGCGATGGCATTCTGTGCAAAAATTAGAAACGCCAGAAAGTACGAAGTGGATGTGGCGCCTCCTAAAGGAATGGAGGTTCATTTCTATGTAGCGGATAAGGCCCCGCTTTTATATACGGAAGGGACGTATACTGCGGAGGACGTGCTTATCGAAGCAGCTCAGAAATGCAGTAAGTAGTCCTCGGCTTTTATTTTTTGGGAAAACTTCATAACCCTTCAGTCTTACTGTAATCCCACAATGCATTGCATTATGTGAATGGGAGGTGCAGTCCTATTGCTGAACTGGTAGGCTGCAATGTATTCTAATGCTGCATTTGTTTTTATTAATTTTTTAACGGGGGTTATAGAATTTAAATAGGAACTGCAGTCTGCTCACATAATTTGTAATAAAAACATCTTTGCCATTCAGAAGCTTCCCTCCAACCACTTTGCATATTTTATGTATACTGTGATTCTGTACTTGCCAAATATGCTGCAGAAATCTCAATCCACTGAGTCTGGCTGCAGCCATTTTAACTGTGGACAGCTGAAGCTGCTGCCTGTTCACTTCCTGGATTTACACAGACACACACCTGCAGCTCTCATTGGCTCTCTTATGACTCACCCACCTCCCTTCCTGGCAAACTCTCACGAGAGAGAGCTGTGCACGATGTTATAAGCCTAAGCTAATGAGCAGAGAGGGAGGAAGTGGGTTCTATAAGGCAGTGTTCCCCAACCCCCGGGCCGCGGACCGGTACCGGTCTGTGGATCAAACGGTACCGGGCCGCCCGAGCGGGGGTTCACCCTGTAAAAAAATGTCGAACATTACATCCAGCCCAGTTCTGCTAATACAATTACACTGATCTTTTGATTGACATGCTAAACGACGGCGCATACAGCGCGTCACGAACGCCGGTGCGCAGGCACCGAATAGAGCCGACCCTAGCTTCTTTCGGCAAGTCGTGACGCGCTGTATGCGCCGTCGTTTAGCATGTCAATCAATTGGAATGTCAATAGGAACGCCCGCTCCTGCGGGATTCCCTACCTGGAAGCCGCGGTGAATCCTTCTGATAAACGCTATGTAGGGGAGTAAAAAAAAAAAGGTCAGTGTTATTGTATTAATTAGCAGAATTGGGCTGGATGTAATGTTAGAATTTTTTTATAGGGTGAACCCCCACTTTAAAGTTCCTGTTAATGTAGAGATGTTCCTGTAAATGTAAAATAAATGCACAACTAATAATCATTATAAATAAGTAAAATAAATGAATAATAATATGTAATAATACATAAATAATAATTAACCTTAAAAAAAAATACATTTATTATTAATACTAATAATAAAAGAACAATAAACACCCAAACTCGAACAAAAAAAACAAACATTATTGGTATTTATTTTGAAGGCATGTTTAAATACAACTAAATTAAAATTATTAAATCAAAACAAGCGGGCCACAGAAAAATGATCAAACGTTTACCGGTCCGCGGCGATAAAAAGTTTGGGGAGCACTGCTATAAGGTATTTACTGTCAGAAAAAAAAAAGTCCAAAGTTAAAACATGAAGGGCAGAAGATTTAAAGTGATTGTGAACTCTGTTACACCACTTGTACCTACAGGTAAGCCTATAATGAGGCTTACCTGTAGGTACTCAGGGCTGTCTAAAAAGCATCATGGGCCCCTGGGCAAAGTAATGCTCTGGGGCCCCTACAATGATGACAGTGCAGGTAAACAGACATCAAGTAGGTAGGAGGCAGACTGCCTCCCCTATGTATCTATCACTCTCAGTGCCATCATGGGGCCCCCAATTTTGCGTGGGCTCAAGGACCAGCTGCTTTGGGGAAAGTGCGGGGGCCCCCTATGCAGCTGGGGCCCCTGGGCAGTGCCCAGGTGTGTCCTCTCATTAAGACAGCCCTGTAGGTACTGTAAATATCTCCCTAAACCTGCACAGTTTAGGAGATATTTACCATACACGCGCCAATCTCATTGGCGCATGCGCACTGAAGAAGCAGCTCGATCCGTGACCGACAGCTCCTGCACGCACGTGCGGGACTGATATCATCACTGCTCTGGCCAATCGCAGTGCCGGAGGCCCGCGAGGCCTAGAAATTACTCCCGGTGACATGCCATCGGTCACTGAGCTGTATGGGGACTGCTGCAACAGCTTCGATCTAAGGTAAGTATTTCATAATGAGCTAGTATGTGATTCATACTAGCTCGTTATGCCTTTTTGTCTTGTAGGGTTTACAACCACTTTGATAGATGGAAAGTTGTAAAAATTACTGAAGGCCCAATTTAAAAGCATACAGTGGAACCTTAGTTAACCAGTAACGCGGTTAACGAGCGTTTTAAAAGACGAGCAACTTTTAAAAAAAAAATCCTGACTCCGTTTGCGAGTGTAGTCTCGCAAAACGAGTAGAATTCAAGCTAATGGGGTGTGCAGTACCGCATTTAGCCAGAGGTGCGGGGGCTCCGGTGACACTCGGAGTGGTTTGGAGCCATTCGGAAATACTCAGAAACACTCCGTTCACGAGGGTTTCCGAGTTCAGCGAGCTGTCCCTGAGTATTTCCGAGGCTCTCCGGTGCCCCAACCCCACCTCTATTGCATGCAATACCGCATGTGGCCAGAAGTCCATGCAGAACAAATTATCTTTGTTTCCGTCAACTTCTATGGGGAAACTCACTTTGATATTCTCGTAATCCAAGGTTCCACTGTATTTAAATTCAAAAGCAAGAGCTGGACCTGTAATTTGGGCCTAAGCCACTCTGCAACAGAAAAATATTTTCTTTATTTGAACGTGTGATCTGAAAAATAGATCAATATAATATATATATTCCCCCCCCCCAAAAAAAAAAACATTGTTAGAATTCTTTTTTTAAACGATTTAACCACTTAACCCCCGGACCATATTGCTGCCCAAAGACCAGAGCACTTTTTGCGTTTTCGGCACTGCGTCGCTTTAACTGACAATTGCGCGGTCGTGCGACGTGGCTCCCAAACAAAATTGGCATCCTTTTTTTCCCACAAATAGAGATTTCTTTTGGTGGTATTTGATCACCTCTGCGGGGTTTTTTTTTGCGCTATAAACAAAAATAGAGCGACAATTTTTGAAAAAAATGAATATTTTTTAGTTTTTGCTATAATAAATATCCCCCAAAAAAATATATAAAAAAAACTATTTTTTTCCTCAGTTTAGGCCGATACGTATTCTTCTACATATTTTTCGTAAAAAAAATATCAGAATAAACGTTTGGTTTGCGCAAAAGTTATAGCGTTTACAAAATAGGGGGTAGTTTTATGGCATTTTTATTAATATTTTTTTTTTTACAAGTAATGGCGGCGATCAGCGATTTTTTTTTTTTTTTCGGTACTGCGACATTATGGCGGACACTTTTGACACATTTTTGGGGCCATTGGAATTTTTATAACGTTCAGTGCTATAAAATTTAATTGGATTACTATAAAAATGCCATTGGCAGTGAAGGGGTTAACACTAGGGGACGAGCAAGGGGGTAAGTATGTTCCTGGGTGTGTTCTAACTGTATGGGGGGGTGGACAGACTGAGGGAAATCGCTGATCTTCCGTTCATACATTGAACGGAAGATCAGCGTTTCTCTCCCTGACAGTACCGAGCAATCGCGAGTGGCCGGCGGCGATCGTGCACGGGACTCGGGGGCGAGCGGGGAGCGCTTGCACGCGCCCCCTAGTGGCCGCTTCTAAAGGCGACGTAGAGCTACGGGCTCTCGCGCAGGGGAGCCGACCTGCGGCCGTAAAACTGCGGCGGCTGGTCGGCAACCAGTTAATATATTTATTAACAACATAACAGCTACAATCTGCAAAATTATCATGTAGGAGTGCAAGGTGGACCTGCCAATAGTAGCCAAACTACAGAAAAAACCTTGGTTTGAGAGCGTTTTGCAAGACAAGCTAAATTTGTAAGTACATTTTGACTTGATATACAAGCAATGTCTTGATATAAGAGTAGCATCATGTCACAACAGAGTATAAAAGAGAAGTATTTTTTAGGTGACTGTCAGTGGCTTTTGCCAGTGTCAGCCAATCGGGTGTCTCCTTCTCATTTAACTGCGGCAAGCTGGTTTTGGGGGTTACTACAATTTAGCCACTTTGTACGTTGTCATTACATGTGCTTAATGGCATTTAAAGGGGTTGTAAAGCTACAATTATTTTTTTTTTTTTTCCCCTAAACAGCTTCCTTTACCTTAGTGCAGTTTTCCTTCACTTACCTCATCCTTCCATTTTGCTTTTAAATGTCCTTATTTCTTCTGAGAAATCCTCACTTCCTGTTCTTCTGTCTGTAACTACACACGGTAATGCAAGGCTTTCTCCCTGGTGTGGAGCGTCGTGCTCGCCCGTTTCCTTGGACTACTGGAGAGTCAGGACGCTCTCTACTTTGCAGATAGAGAAAGGAGCTGTGTGTTAGTGGACGTCCTGACTCTCCGGTAGTCCAAGGGAGGGGGCGAGCACGACACTCCACACCAGGGAGAAAGCCTCGCATTACTGTGTGGAGTTACAGACAGAAGAACAGGAAGTGAGGATTTCTCAGAAGAAATAAGGACATTTAAAAGCAAAATGGATGGATGAGGTAAGTGAAGGAGGACTGCACTAAGGTAAAGTAAGATATTACGGAAAAATAAAATTGTACCTTTACAACCCCTTTTAAGTCCGTGAAATAACTGTGACGGGTGCATTTGTTTTATTTCAGACATCTCTCCGTTGTGCCACAATTTATTTGGACTGTACAATGAGAAAGAAAGCCTTTGGCTGCCACCAAATTATCACTTCAAGATTACTCCCGGTTTTTCTATGAAGCTTTATTACCGTGTCAGGTAAGTGGCTCTTTTCTTGGATTGTATTGAGAATCTTTTCTTTCGGCTTGGTGATCCAAGGCTCGATGGTAACCCACAGATATGTCGGTGTCTGGCTATCTTCCCAGAGTGCAATGATGTAGGCGCTTAGGCGTTGATTTAATAATTATGGAGAAATCAGCTCTGTGTCATAAATGCCAATTGTGTGAGGGTACCTTTTTTTTTTATTGGATGGTGTAGGAGTGTTCCGAGGTAGGGCCTCTCTGGTCCCAGGTGAGATTTTATAGCCGATACTTTTGACTTGCCGAACATATGATCTCCTTATAGGCATTTTGGGAGTTATTGATGAGGAGGAGTTGGATGTGCCTCCAAAATTATTTCTCTGACTCCTTTTTCTTCTATTCTAAA